>JAJIBD010038298.1:0-114695 GCA_021461705.1 Cryptotis parvus | reverse complement strand
CCCAGGGAAGGCGGAAACTCCATCAGGGGACCAAGGCAAAAGTGCATTGGTTTCACGAGGGAAACCTCCAGGCCCAAAGCACTGAGGAACATCCCAAACTCTCAAAACCCACGCCCGGGCCTACGCGCCATCCACGACCCTCTTTACTACCTATCTTGCGTGAGGTACCAGTGAACCTTGGTTCCTACATCCTTGCTACACACCCAAACTCTGCAAACAGACCAGACACCTACTAACTATACTATCTAGTCCCCAAGACTCCATATTTGCAACCTACAATAGTCATAATGGTAAAAAACGCTAAAATTCCATCAAGCTCTGTGAGTGAAATCACTAGTCCAGATGAGTCAAGCAATACTAATGGGTTGTATAACCACTCTGATAAGGAATTTCGGAAAAAATGTTAAGAATTCATAAGGAATTCAAAAGAAGCAATGGAATGCAAACTCAATAAAATACAAGAGGACATATAGAAGAAGTGAGGAAAATGCAAATGGAAATGACAGTTAGTAAAAATGAGGTAAATGAAATGAAAAACAAAATGGAAGCGAGCATAGCAGAATAATAGCTACTGAAGAAAGAATTAGTGATCCCGAGGGCCGAGGTTCCAAAGATTCACTAATAACACCAGAAGATAGAAAAAAGACTCACAATTGCCGAACAGACAACAAGAGATAGTCGGGATGAAGCCAGAAGAAACAACATATGAATCATTGGGGTCCCAGAAGGGCAAGAAGAAAACCCTGATGAAGAAGAAACTGTCAAAGCCATAATTGCTGAGAAGTTCCCAGAACTAAAGCAGCTTGCCTCAAGATCCAGGAGGCCCGTAGGATACCAGCTAAAAGAGGCCCCAACAAGAATACTCCAAGACACATCTTAATAAAAATGACCAAAGCTATAGATAGAGATAGAATACTGAAAGCAGCAAGATCAGAGAAGGAAATCACATACAAAGGAACATCTCTAAGATTTACAGCAGACTTCTCCGATGAAACACTCAGAGCCGAAAACAATGGTGGGATATTGTGAAAGACTCAATGAACTGCAGGCCTCACCAAGAAGTCTTTACCCGGCCAGACTCACATTCAGATAGAAGGAAAGATACACACTTCATGGATAAGCAACAACTCAGGAACTTCATGGACTCAAAACCAACCTTAAAAGAAGATCTGAAGGGTCTACTGTAATACTAACCAAACCCATAAGCACAACAAGCACAAACAGAAAGATGACACAAAATCCCATGACAATAATCTCTCTAAATGTCAATGGTCTAAATGCACCAATTAAGAGACACAGAGTAACAAAATGGATTAAAAAATTGGACCCAACATTCTGCTGTCTACAAGAAGCGCATCTGAATAATCAGAACAAACACAGACTCAAAATCAAAGGAATTGGAAGACCATTCTCCATGCAACCAACTCCTCCAAAAGGGCTGGTGTGGCCATATTAGTATCAGATAATATAGACTTCAGGCTGAAAAAGGTTAGAAGGGACAACGAAGGCCATTTCTTATTACTTAAGGGGTATGTACACCAGGAAGAAATTACACTACTAAACATATATGCACTCAGCGAGGGGCCAGCAAAATATATAAAACAACTGCTAAGAGACCTCAAAGAAGACATTAACAGTAGCACAATAATAGTTGGAGACTTCAACACTGCTCTATCAACGATGGATAGATCAACAAGACTGAAACTCACCAAGGAAATATTGGCCTGAAGGAAGAAATGGAAGAAAAGAGGCTAGTAGATATATACAGGGCTTTTTTCATGCCAAAAAAAGCTGAATACATATTTTTCTCTAGTGCACATGGAACATTCTCCAAGATAGACCACATGCTGAGCCACAAAGCATACCTCAATAAAATAAAAGAGATAGAAATTGTGTCAGCTATCTTTTCAGACCATGATGCACTGAAAATGGAAGTTAACCATACACAGAAACAGGAGTCAAACCAAACACCTGGAAACTGGACAGCTCACTCCTGAACAACAAATGGGTCATAGAAGAAATCAAACAGGAAATCCAAAGATTTCTGGAAACAAATGAAAATGAAGACACCAACTATAAGAACTTGTGGGACACGGCAAAAGCCGTGTTAAGAGGGAAGTTTATAGCTCTGTAAGCATTCATCAGGAAACAAGAAAGGGCCCACATAAATAACCTAACTACACAGCTGAAGACATTAGAAAAAGACCAACAAAAGGAGCCCAACCCAGGCAGAAAAAAAGGAAATAATAAATCTTAGAGAGGAAATCAATGAGTTGGAAACCAAAAAAATCTATCAAAAGTTTAATGAAACCAAGAGCTGGTTTTTTGAAAGGTTAAACAAGATTTACAAACCGTTGGCAAGACTTGTAAGGACAGGGGAAGAGAGAGCCCAAATAAACAGAATCAGAAATAAAAAGGGTGACATCACAACAGGAAACCACAGAAATCCAAAGATCATCAGAGGTTACTTTGAGAGCCTGTATGCTGTGAAACATGAGAATCTAGAAGAAATGGATAAATTCCTGAAGTCCTATAACCTCCCACGGCTGAAACAAGAAGACCTCCAATACCTGAATAAGCCTATCACCATTGAGGAAATAGAAACAGTAATTAAAAGTCTTCCCAAACACAAAAGCCCAGGTCAGACGGATTCACTTAGTGAACTCTACTAAACCTTTAGGGAGGTACCTACTGCCAGTCCTTTTCAAGCTCTTCCAGGAAATAGAAGAAACAGAAACACTCCCAAACAGCTTCTATGAGGCATATATCACCCTGATACACAAAGCAGGGAGAGACAACACAAAGAAAGAAAGCTACAGACCAATATCCTGATGAACACGGATGCTAAGATCTTCAACAAAATACTAGCAGACAGAATCCAAAGACTCATCAAGAAGATTATACATCATGACCAAGTAGGTTCATCCCGGGAATGCAAGGAAGGTTCAACATGCGCAAGTCAATCAACATAATACATCATATCAATAAAAAAAAAAATAAAAACCATATGATCCTATCAATAGACGCAGAGAAAGCATTTGTTAAGATCCAGCACCCGTTCATGATTAAAACCCTCCAGAATATGGGAATTGAAGGGACTTTCCTCCAAGATAGTTACAGCCATCTACCAAAAGCCCACAGCGAGCATCATTCTCAATGGGGAAAAGTTGAAAGCCTTCCCCTGAGATCAGGGACAAGACAAGGTTGCCCACTCTCACCTCTTTTATTCAATATAGTACTGGAAGTACTTGCCATAGCAATCAGAGAAGAAAAAGGACATCAAGGGCATCCAGATAGGCAAGGAAGAAGTCAAGCTATCATTATTTGCAGATGACATGATATTATACCTAGAGAACCCTAAGCTCTCTGCCAAAAACTCCTAGAAACAATAGATGCATATAGTAGAGTGGCAGGATACAAAATCAACACCCAAAAGTCGGTGGCTTTCCTATATACAAATAACGAAAGAGAAGAAAGGGATATTAAGGAAACAATTCCATTCACAATTGTGCCACAGAAAATCAAATACCTAGGAATCAACCTACCCAAAGTGTGTAAAGGACCTGTACAAAGAAAACTACAAGACACTGCTCCAAGAGATAAAAGAGGACACAAGAAATGGAAACATATTCTCTGCTCATGGATGGGGAGAATCAACATTGTCAAAATGGTAATACTCCCTAGAGCTCTGTACAGATTCAATGCAGTCCCTATAAGGATACCCATGACATTCTTCAAAGAAATTGACCAAATACTCCTGAAATTTGTATGGAACAATAAACCCCAAGGATAGCTAAAGCAATCCTCGGGAAAAAGAAGATGGGAGGCATCACCTTTCCCAACTTCAAACTGTACTACAAGGCAGTAGTAATTAAAACAGCATGGTATTGGAATAAAAACAGACCTGTGGACCTATGGAATAGAATTGAGTATCCTGACACCCAACCTCAAACATATGATCATTTAATCTTTGATAAAGGTGCAACGAGTTCAAAATGGAGTAAGGAAAGCCTCTTCAACAAGTGGTGTTGGGAAAACTGGGAAGCGACATGTAAAAAAAATGAATTTGGACCTGTGTCCAACACCATGCACAAAAATCAGATCAAAATGGATTAGAGATCTGAATATCAGACTTGAATCCATAAAGTACATTGAAGAAAATATAGGAAAAACCCTCCACGACATTGAAGCTAAAGGCATCTTCAAGGTGAAACATCACTAACAAAGCAACTAGAAGAAAAGATAAACATATGGGACTACATGAGACTAAAAAGCTTCTGCACCTCAAAGACAGTGACTAAGATACAAAGGCAGTCCACAGAATGGGAAAGAATATTCACCCAATACCCGTCTGATAAGGGGGTTAATATCCAGGATATATCAGGCACTGGTAGAACTTTACAAGATGAAAACAAACAACCCCATCAAAAAATGGGGAGAAGAAATGAATAGAAACTTCAGCAAGGAAGAAATTCGAATGGCAAAAAAAACATATGAAAAAATGCTCACCATCACAAAGCATCAAGAGAGATGCAAATCAAAACAACAATGAGATACCACTTTACACCACAGAGACTGGCACATATTCAAAAGAGCAAGAACAACAAGTGCTGGCGTGGATGTGGGGGAAAAGGGGACACTCATCCATTGCTGGTGGGAATACCGGCTGGTACAGCCTTTCTGGAAAACAATATGGACATTCCTCCAAAGACTAGAAATTGAACTCCCATTTGACCCAGCCATACCACTCCTGGGAATCTACTCTGGGAAACCAAAAATACGCAGCGGAAACACCATCCCTACTTTTATGTTCATAGCAGCATTATTCACAATAGCCAGAATCTGGAAGCAACCAGAGTGCCCGAACATCGATGACTGGATAAAGAAGCTTTGGTACATCTACACAATGGAATACTATGCAGTTATTAGGAAAAATGAAGTTATAAAATTTGCCTATAAATGGATGGACATGGAGAAGATTATGTTGAGCGAAATTAGCCAGAAGGAGAGAGACAGACACAGAATGACTGCATTTATCTGCATAACATAAATATATATGTACATATTAAGATACCAATATCCAAGGTCAAGTGAAACATATATCAGGAGGTCTTGTCAAAGGTGGAAATTATCACAAACATGTGGGAGTCAGAGGTTAGGTAAGACAGAAAATGGAATAGTGTGCTAACAATTGTCGAGGGTACTAATGCCAACCTAGACCTGAGCATTAAATAGAGGCAAAAAGATTCACATGACAGCCCTTTAATGTATGATCTGTAATCCATAGTCTGGAGGGAAGGAAAAGAGAAAGAGAGAGAAATGGAAAGTAATAAAGAACCTGCCATGGAGCTGGGCTGGGGGAGGGGGGAGGGGAACCAGGGACGTTGGTGGTGGGAGATGGGCACCAGTGGCGGGATGGGTGCTGGAACACTGTATGACCAAAACCCAAATATGAACTTTTTAATTGTATATCTTTTGTAATTGTAAAAATAAAAAATTTAAAAAAAAATTCTCTACTGCTGGACCAGAGAATGGTTCAGGAATTTAGGCACTTATTTTTCCACACAGCTACCATGGTTCAATCCCTGGCACTTATTTGACTCCCAGAGCAGTATCAGTCATGATCCCAAAACACAGAATCAGGGGTAAACCTGAGCACCACCAGGTGTGACACAAAACCCCAATTTTTTTTTTCTGATTGCCATTTTAAGGACTTGGAGTGGTAGGTAGGGAATAATACATGTACCCTCTGCCAGAAATATATTCTACCATTTAACATAAACAGAAGAATACTATTTAAATAGTGTGTTTTTAAAACCTCACACTAACATTGCTTTCTCTTCTAAAATCCTTTGCTATTTCGTTAGAGCAACCCATGAGGTAAGCACTGAACAAATTATTCTTATTTTCTAGTAACAAGGTTAACACCATGAGCAGTTATGTGATACTCCGTAGAACTGGGTCTTAATGACAATATATAACTTCTAGTTGCTGATATTAATGTCATTGTTGTTTTTACACTCAAGGAATATTCTGTGTTTTCTAAGAATAGTAATTTTATGAAATTCAACCCCATTATCTCTTATTGACAGGCACTAAAGACTTTAATATGCAGGGGGACCCCATTTTATGTGAGAAGAGGCTTTCAGTAGACTATAGAAATGTAAACATAACCCTTCTAATGCATTTTTAATAGTCTCTATTTCTGGACATTAGCCAAAGTTTGCATCTTTAGCAGTAACAGATTTGCCATGTAGGCCAATTCTCCCTTAAGAATTCTCCTAAAGATTTGAACTTAACCCCAGATGTTTCCTTATTTCCTTGTTTTAGTGAATTTATTCTTCATTTGTGAGTTCTGAAATCTGTGTGTAGGGCATTTACTGGGTTTTAATTGATTAGATTGCCTTGGCTAGCATGTAGGTTGATATTATTTCCTAAACTCATGTGGTTGTCTGGATATTTGCTTGTAAACTTCTCTGATAATGAAAAAAAAAAGGAATGTCTCCTCATGCTAATGAGCCTAATAATGTCTCAGGTAATCAATGCTAGATTTCAAACCATGAGCTCTATGCTCATCCTTTTCTTTCAGTAGCTTTTGTGATCTGTAGTAGTACTTTTGTCTTGTCCTGGGAGAGACCTATCTCTCTGACCACATTTCTTTCCTCTCTCCAGTTTCTCTTGTGTCATCCCTAATTTGGTCACTTAATCCTTCCTGGACCAAATAAATTAGAGATAAGAAGTATATGTGACTAACTACCCCCTGAGTTCAATATAATGTCGCTTATTGACTCAATACAGGGAGAGCATTATGATATTATGATAAGGATACAATAATTTGAACTGGATGAATGTGTGTGTATTTCCATATTTGTTCTTATAAGCTGTAAGGTCTTAAATAACTTATCTACTTTTTAGTATCTTCAGTGCACTCAAGAAGCAGGAAGGATTATGCCCTTATTTTGAGGGTTCAAAAAATTAAATGAAGTAAAATGTCCATATACAGTTTTGGATAAAATTAAACATCTATTTACCAGGTTACGAAGGTAACCCAAGGTAGTGCCTTGAAAACTTTTACCCAAGAGAAGTTAAAACTTGTGCCTTCTCAAAGATGAATTTTTCACAAATATTGATCACCACATTATCAATGATAGTTAGAACTGGAAATGGCCAAAATATCTAGCAACAGGTTGCATGAGTAAAAAGTTAGGATATAGTCATGGGATAGAATTCAACCCAGCAGTAAAATGAATGAACTGTTGATTCTTGCATCATTGTGGATGACTTTCAGAATTATTATACTGAGGTTATACTGAGAGAAAGCCATCAGACAGCAGAGGCTGCATGCTGTGTGATTTTAAAGACACAATTAATCAGTGATGACAGAAAGCCCACCAGTGACTCCCTGCAGCTAGGATGGAGGTGGGGCTTGACTGGGGAGGACCTCAGGACATCTTTGCATGCTGCAAATGTTTTCATATCTGATTGTGGTGGTAGTTACATGGGTACAAACATTTGTTAAAATTCACCAGATATATGATTACAGTGTATACCTTATTATATCAAAATTACTGCAATAAAGTAGTTTCATAAAATATTTCTGACTTGTGGTAACTGCATATTAGATGACTTTTTTCTCCCTTGGATTGCTGCTCAGAGATGCACAGTCCATGCCCTTGGACTCGAGAGGGAGTAGAGATGTCTACAGTGCTGCTGTATTCCTCTGCCTCTTCAGGGTCCTACTGCTCTCTTCCCCGTTGGAGCTGTTACAAATGAAGCCTATAGACCAGGGAGCTGTAACACCTCCTAACTTATTGCCCACAGTTCTAAAGACTAGAATTCTAAGATCAGGCTTCTGCCAATTTATTTTCTGCTAAGGATTTTATTCCTCATGTAAAGCCAGTTATCCTATAGCTGGGCCAGGTATAACCTTCCCTTTGTGTGTGCTCCTGAAGAGAGGGACCTAAAGCTGTTGGAGTAGGATCCCACCCTAGGACTTCAGTTTTCCTAACTGTATTCTAAAATTCCTTTCTCCAAATATAGTCCAAGTAGAGGGAGGGCTTTGGCACATGCTCGGAGAAAGGGGAGCCCAACTCAGCATGCCCTGTGACTGCAGTTATGTGAGGGTGCTCTTCCTGAGCGGGTCAGCATGGGCTTGCTGGGATAGGTGTGAGGGAACTTGGGAGCAGCCACAAATAAATGTTTTTGGAAATTAGCATTTAAATCCTTCACCTCGCTAATCCCTCATTTGGATAATGTAACGTAGAGTTTCTTTTCTGGATAAAGCTCCAATCACTTACTGGTGACTTAATACTTAATACTTTTTGTTGATGATGCGTCACTTTCTTTTTTTTTTTGTTTTGGAATGTGGGCCAACCCAGCTGTGCTTATGGGCTAATGCCGATTCTGGGCTCAGGGTGTCTTCGCAGTGCTTGAGCAACTATGTATGATGCTGGGTAGAAGGCATCAAGCGTTGCTTTGCTGTATGCAAGGCAAGTGCCTGAAACCCTGTGCTATCTCTCCAGCACTGCTTTGATTTCTTTTCAGTCACTGCCACTCCAGTATTCCCTCTACCTGCTAAATAAGCCTTTGAACCTGAATCCTTTTCTCTCACTCTAGGTCTGGAGAACAACAGCAACATCTTCAAAAACAGGACATGATCCAGGTGGTTACAATTCAAGGCAGGCTTAAAAGAAAGAAACTTAGTGTATATTCACACAGTGAGCTATGTGAAGAGGGATTAAGTGTGGAGAGAATGATTCTGACATAGGGGTCAGAAAGTTATGAAACTCAGAAGAGAGAGAGAGCAAGAGAGAGGCGAGGGAGAGGGAGAGAAGGAGGGAAAAAGAGAGAGACGGCAAAGGAGGTGGAACTTAAATTTTTGCCAAGCACCTAAGGTAAAGCACACACTTATATAAAATCTGGGCCTACACCGCTGTGAGTGACCAGTTTCTTCCCTCCAGGAGGCCTTGATCAGATGGGACAGTGACCGTAGAGATACCTCTGTTTGCCTTGTGTTTCATGCATCCTTTCTCCAGCATGGTGGGTTCCAAGCATTTCCCCAGTGCCCAGCATCCCAAGAGAGTCCCTTTCCCACTGCCACCCAGTGAGGTAGAACTTCCTCAGCTCCAGCAAAAGGAAAAATTGAGCTTTTTAATACTGTCCTCAGGCCTGTCGTCAAAATTGAGGACAGACTCCACAGACTTGTTTTAATGGTTCTGGCTAAATTCATGTTCAGTGCTTGATTTAGAGCTTGCAGTGCTAATATTTTGTACATGGGGCCAATTCTCTGGTGATTTTAATATTTCATTTATCGACTGATTTAACTTTTAATAGTATCCAAAGCCATCTCATTAGATTACACTGCTGACAGAGTGCCACCGTAATAGCTATCCCGTTGTTCGGGTAAATTCAATTTGGACAGATGTAGCCCAAGGCAAAAGGCAAGTGTAGTCTCTGAAATATTTCACCATCCTTGATTCCAAAACAATTCGTAGGCTTTTTCTCAGTGCGTGGTTTGAATATGACAGGCAAGCCTCCAATGATCTTGGCTGATCAAGGGAGAGATAGGAAGTGGCTATAGCCAGCCCTGGTCACTGTCATATTACACGCTACATGTGTGCTGTGTCTTTGTCATTCATTATATTAAGGAGTTTTTAGAGGATAGTGACTGTGCCTGAGTATACTCTGAGTCTCTGGGCCCTTGCAGAGTTTTTGAATGGAGGTTAAAGACTTATTAACTGTTGAATTAAAAGGAACCTGTATTTCCCCCTCAGGGCACTGAGGAGTTCTGTCCTTGGTCCTGAAGTACTTAATGATTTTTGTATGCTGTATCTGATGGAGCTTTTGCAGACATCTCTGACCTTCTGATGGTAGGAAGCTGGAAGAGATGTTAAAAATAATGAGAAACAAAATCAGAAAAATAGGGGATTTTGTTTATTTTTTTGTTGGTTTTTGTCATGAGAAGGCTCTTTGCCCTAATAAAACATGGATCAAATAATGCTCCTGTAACATTATTTGTTCCTATAAGACAAAGGCTATCTTTTATTTCTGTATGTCCAGAGTAGAGACAGGCACTGAAGATAGCTTAGACGGACAGCAAACAATTCTTCTGTGGATATAAATCTAATTGGAAACCCTGCATTCCACCCCAGAGTGTTTTTCTTACATGCAAATAAGGCAAGAGACAGGAAAAACATGACTTAACTGTTACCAAGACATTTTAAAGAATATTAGGTGATTGATTTAATAATACTAGACATACATACATAGCGCTCAAAGTAACCAGATTTTCTTTTGGTTATGTAATGTAATTTGTATAGTCTATGAAGGTGGTAGTTTTGCTTCAACCAGACCATACTATTCACCTTCCTTCAATTTTAAAAATTCTGATACGTTTTCTGTATAATAATCTTGAGTAGAAACTTTAAAGTGACAAAAGTAGAGTTTCTTTGAGTATCTAGAAATATTAATTTGATTATTCATGTACCAATCATCTTTTCTGTTCCAGGCATTTTAGATTTGCAGAGAACTATAAAATCTGGTCCCTCTTTCCAAGGAACTTAAAAGATCTGCTTGAAGTCAAAAGGATTAATGAAACTTTTTCCAACTATGGTGTATGTAAGAAATCCCAGAACCAAGAATCAGCAGGTGAAGAACCCAGATATTAAGGTGTTCTTCTGGTGATAATGATGAATATTGACCTCACTTTTAGGCTAAAACATTAGTGAAGTTCTCACTAATGAAAAAGTTTGATATGTGACTGCATGAGGGACCCAATTCTGCAGAGCCCCAACTCTCTGTGTAGGTAAACTCACAGAAATGACACCCATCTTCGTGATGGTCAGATAGTGTATTAAGATTTTGAACCCATAGTACATTCTCAAAAAATGATTGTAGATAGCAGAGATAAGACATACCCAACCTATCTCAGGTTCTTATATGTGAGGTTTTATTAGAACATCATACTCCTAGTGTCTAGAACTGTTTAAGTACTACAGAAGCAGAATTGTATAGTTGTGATACCCCATTATTCACAAAGATGCAGATGTCTATCATTTCCCTGACTTTCAAAATGCTTGACTGGCTCCTGTTATGTCGTTTTCTTTGTTTGACTTTTGGACTATACCCAGTGATGCTCAGGATTACTCCTGGCTTTGTGTTCATGGGTCACTCATGTTGGTGCTCAGAGGACCAAATGTGGTGCCAGGGATTGAACTGGGCTTTCTGCACTCCAATGTAAGGTAAGTGTGATAACTATCTTTCTTGCCCCTGTTAGTGTGGTTCCATCACCACTTATTCATCAAGACTTAACTAGACTTGAACAGAGCACTGTGACCCCCTGCCCTGGGGAACTGTGTGACCCTCACACCTCCCTGCCTAAGTGTCCTGCATGCAGGTCTTTGTCTTCCCCACCCATCAGCTAGCTACCCGTGTGCTAAGGGCTCTCAGAACAAATAGGTGTTGCTGGCGGATTTGTAGGCGTGTCCCCCTGCACCTCACGAATTCAGGAGGTGCAATATATGGATGCCACAGTCCCAAATGCACTCCCAGTAGGCCAGCTCCATCCCGGCTCCCGAGATTGTCATGATTCAGTTAGGCAACTTGCTTCCTTCCCTTCATGTCTCCTCCTGCCCCCACCCCTGACCCCGTGATGGGTCCTGGGATCCCGTCCCAGGCCACGCCTTGCACCCTTATCCTTATTCCAGGCTCCACACCAGATGTCTTTCCCTCCTTGCTTTCACACCTCTTTCACTCAAGTCTTTCGCCTAAGGAAGATTCATTGCTAGCTTCTGCTGTTTGGCCAATAGGACGGATTGTTAGCAGTTAGCAGACAAGGTAGTGGAGGCTACTGAGTATAGAGCTAGGACAGCGAGGAGACAAGATGAGAGACCTGCTGATACCAGCACAGTCAGTCTTGGCGCTTCCCTGCCCTGGCGGCTGCTCTGGGTGCTGCAGGTGCTTGGACCATGGAATTTCTCTGTTCATGAGTGGCAGCCAGCACTTGAGCTCCAACTCTCACAAACCAGGAGAGCTGGAGGATGTGAGTCACAGCGAGGTCTCGGGCGGCTGGGCTTCTGTGCCAAGGAACTTGTCCATAACATCCAGCAACACCAGAGCTCTCTCCTTGCTTCTTCCTTTTTCATTTATTTTGCAGAGAGATTCTCTGCTGCTCATAGAGTGGTTTCAATGAGCGCCACTAATGATGCTGTTGTGAGTCAGGAAAACAGTGCCTGGTCTCAGCTGTGGCCCCAACTCCCAACAGGAAGGGCAGTTAATTACCTGATTTGTCTTTGTCTCTATTTGTCCAGCTGGTAAATGGGGAAGCAATATTGTGCTTTCAAGAGTCACTGGGTCTTAAAATGGCAACATCATGAACCTAGGCTAGGAGAAAACTGGTTTCAGGGCAGCTGTTCACACTTGTTTCTGAGCTGAATGATTGCTATCCAGATCCTCAGTAAAGGTTGTTGGACAGAACTGATCTATGTAAAGAATGGTCACAAGCTCTGGAACTCCAATGACATCCCATGCCTTCCTGGGAGGGCAGGGAAGCCCTGTGGAACCAGGCACTGTGTGCATTGGGTTGGTCTAGGGCAGTCCTGGGCCACAGTCCCTGGACAAACATTCCCTGCTCTTTCCTCAGAGCAGCCTCCTGGGGCCTCTCGAGCCTCCATCAGTTCTGCTGCTTTTCTGCCTTGTGAGGGCATTGTGGAGAAGAGCAGCCAGAAGGACGGACCACTGATGTGGGTCTGCACAGTCGGCAGAGGAAGCTCCATTAAGCACCCAGACCTACAGGACTGTGGCTGTGTTGCCAAATACAGGACAGGCATCTGGTGTATAGGGGAGTTGAGGGTGTCTCTGCACAGGAGGGCGGGTTGCTTGTCGCATGCCTCAATAGGACAGGAACAGGGTCCTAGGGACTACGGTTCCTTCTTACCTGTTAGGAACACTTGGAGAAGGGCTGACTCTGGCTGCTGCCTCATTCCACTCAGATTGGGGTCACATAATAACAGCTTGGAAAAAAAACCCAGTTTTGGATTATGCTTATTGCTGAAAATCATGGACCTCTGGGACAGTTAAATCAAAATAATTATTCTGCTCATCAAACCAGAGACAGAAAAAAACATTAACATCTTTGTGTGTGTGTGTGTTGCGCATAATTTTAAATAAAACTCTTAAGCATAGTTTGAAATAAGATTGTAGATTGTTTTGTATTTTGTATTTTTTCTCCAATCAGAACATAAATTGTTTTTCTTTCTTAAAACCTTATAAGGTGATTTAATAAAGTAGAAAAAACAGTAATGTTAAACAGTTTCAATGGTCCTAGAATAACCTGACAAATTATCAAGGCCCAATAGAACAAAGAGAATTCTAATTATCTTACTAGAAAAAAATGGGAGCGGGCACACTCAGTGGTGTTCAGGGCTCATTCCTGGCTGTGTTTGGGGTCTATATGTGTTGATGAGCCTGAAACCTGGGTCAGCTGAGCCCATGGCAAGTGCTGTATCTGAAGTACTACTGCTCCAGCCACGGAAGTATTTCTTAATGGGAATCATTGGCCAGTCAAAGACTTCCCAGCCATGGGCAATAGCAGGAACCTACATCTGGATGAATATTTGAGGAAAGACTGTCCCAGTATGTACAATCGTAGGGCCAGAGTCTGACAGACCTGGGGATGCCCCATAGGGCTTGATACCATGGGGAGATGCACTCATGCGCAGAGATGATGTTTCAATACTCTGGCCCCTCTCGTCTCCCTGCCTGGCTAAATCTGACAGTGATCCCTCCCTTGCTCCAAAGCTCCAGGGGCTCCCGTTATGTACAGAAAAGTGGTCTGGTTCAGGCAGGGGAGTTCCCAGAACTGGAGGGCATGCATTGCACTTATTGTATGCTAGGGCCCTGGGTTCAGTCCCAGCATGGGTCTCCCAAGCCCCATCACCAAGAGCATAGAACCTGTAGAAGCCCTTGAGCACCTCTGGTTATTGCCCTAGGTTGTTCGTGCACACATACACACACACACACATGGATAGAAAAAAAGAAAAGTTTGAATCTTTTGCTCTGTCATGAAAGGTCCATCCCAGTCTGATCCTGCTTCTGTATCGAGGGAACAGGATTAGCTCCAGGCACTGCCTACTCTTCCCATCTAGGTACTCCAGGCTTCCCATTGCTTTTGTTCATGCCTTGAGCTCTGGACACAGTGTTGCTGCTCCTGGAGTGCCCCATCTCCCTGTGTATAGACATGAATGGTACAGCCACTACAGCCAGCAAAATGGAGCAGCAGTTGGCACTGTTGTCTCTTCTCTCCTGGTCATGTCCTTGGATCTCTCTGAGCACTGGCTTTTCCCCCTCTGAGGGAATCTTTGGGTCATATGTCTCCATGTCCCTCTTCCACACACTGTTCTGCTAGGAGGCCTTTTGAAGCCCTTCCTCAGCTGCTCACTGGGTGCACTTCAACAGGCTGAGTGCTCTGGAATTCAGAGTCAAAAGCTGGAAAAATGCCAGTTTCCTCGATCTATGGCTATTGATCTAGAGGGCGAAGTGTGAAAAAAAACCATAATAGAGTTATGTGTGTGAAAGAGCCTTATTTTAACCACACTGGCCAGCGTCACTTTCTCTATATGTTTTGTGAGTGTGGGGAAAAGTGTGGAAAGGTTCGTGCCAGAATGAGTCTTCACCAGCGCAAGAGAGGAGGCAACAGACCGGAAGGAAGATGATGATTCTCATTGCATCTGCTAATTTAAAGCAATAATGATCTCATGTTAGTTTACAAGTTTTGAGAAGGAATTTATGTAAAATGGATGCTATTGTATAAGAAGGAGATTATGCTTTCCTTCCAAGAATTTGCCTAGATCCATTGTTGTCTCATTCTCTTCCTTCTGGAACCTTCCACGAACTTGGAAAGTGGTGGGCGTCCTTGCTCTCATGCTCCATGTCTCAGATACAGGTGCATTTCAAGGACACTCCCTCAGAGGGGCCCGATGAGGTCTTTGGAGGCGCAGCTGGCTGAAGAGGTCGGACACATCGTCTTTGGGCTACCAGTCCCCAAATTCCAAGCTCCATTAAGTTTCCAGTTTTTCACTGCATCCTGAACTGAAGTGACTTGGTTCTGCTTCCATTACAAACGTCCTGAGCCATGCAGTCTCTTAATAAGAAAATTGATTCAGCCTCGGGCTTAATCCCCAAGGTACTTTTTTTTTCAAGGCAGCAAGTTCATGGTACTGCAATATCTGATTTAGATGCTTTGAAAATGTATTCTTTGACAAGGCTTAATTAAAGTGGATTGCACCTGTATGAGAACATTTTACAGTCTCCATAACAAACCCGATTATTACCAGGAGCGCTGTATTTTTTTTTTGTTCTATTGATGTATTTTATGGTGATGTCATAAAAACAAGATTATGGCTTCTCATTATGAGGCAGATGGAGGAGGAGACACATTTTGATTACCAGAGAGAGGACTATGTTCTTTCCAGTTACCTTAATAGCCAGAGGGCTGACTGGGCGTGAATGGAAGGTCCCAGCCATGACTCTTTTACAGGCCTTACTTTATAGCAGCTTTCTTCAGTGTATTTTAAAAAGAGGCCCTTCAGTTTGGCTGGAGAAGAAATTTCCAAGCTTATATATATTTCTAAAACAATTATTTAAAAAAACAAGCTTACTTTCTGAGGCTGTTAGATGCACCCATATCTAAGTTAATTTGAAATTAACAATTTCAAATTGTTAATTCAGCCAGAGGTTAGCTTACTTAAAACCAAATATAATGAAATAACTTTGTATTTTAATGTATATGAGGTTCATCCAATTTTTCTTCTTAAAATATATTCTTTTGCTTCCAGGAAATTATGTTTTAAAAGTCTCTACACTAAAAGTCATGAATGTTTCCCACATGTCTTTATTGTTTTAAGCATTACTTTATCTTATTTTCCAGCTGTATTAAGGCATAACATCTTAAAATGGTAAATATTTGAGGTGTACCATATGATGTTTTGATGCATGTATACATTGTGAAATGTTTACCTTCCATGCCCCTAGTTATCAAGTATAAGTGGTAAGAATGTTTAAGGCCTATTGTTTTAACAAATTTCACATGTACAAAAGCATGATAATTCATTCTGCATCATTGAAACTCTGTGCACTTTTCACTGTATCACTGTCTTCCCGTTCATCGTCGATTTGCTCGAGCGGGCATCAGTAACATTTCCATATGACCTGTCTCATGCAAGTAGAGCACAAGGGCACCTGCTTGCTCCAGGAACATAAAGAGCCTCAAACCATTCCATCAGGTCATGGGAATGAGGTCTATAATTGTTACTGATATCTGGCATATCAAATTCGACACGGGTAGCTTGCCAGGCTCTGCCGTGCGCGTAGCATACTCTGGGTGGAATTCTGACGAGGGGGAAGTCGGATGTGGAAAATGGAGGTCCCTAATGGAGTGGGGGGTCGTCTGGCTTGTTGTGAGGCTCTGCTGGGCCGGATTAAAAAAGGGTGGATCTCGATGAGTCAGGCTGTGATAGGCTGGTCTGCTGGGTGGAGTTCTGATGAGGGGGAAGTCCGGATGTGGTAAATGAAGGTCCTCATGGAGTGGGGTGTCGCCTGGCTTGTTGTGAGGCTCTGCTGGGGTGGTGGGTCAGGGCTAGAACCTGCCATCCCTCCCAGGCACCTCATAGGCGGCTGGGCACAGTAGAGCCAGTAGCAGCTCTGCCCCATGTCTGTCTCTGGATCAGCATACCTGGGCCGGATTTAAAAGACTGCAGCAGGGTGGATCTCGATGAGCCGGGCTGTGATAGGCTGGTCTGCTGGGTGGAGTTCTGATGAGGGGGAAGTCCGGATGTGTAAAATGGAGGCCCTCATGGAGTGGGGTGTCACCTGGCTTGTTGTGAGGCTCTGCTGGGGTGGTGGGTCAGGGCTAGAACCTGCCATCCCTCCCAGGCACCTCATAGGCGGCTGGGCACAGTAGAGCCAGTAGCATCTCTGCCCCATGTCTGTCTCTTTTACCATTTCTTTTACCCAATAACTGCAGAAAAATACTATTTTAAGTTACTTCAAAATAGTAAGCTATTCATTTAAGCGAGTCTTTAGCATTGGACTTTTAATTTTTTTCGGGATTTCACTTGTGAGAATAGCGCCTATGAACTTCTTAATAGTTAAAAAAAATTCTGTAGTGGGGGGGGCGGCAAAAAAAAAAATTCTGTAGTGAACTTTCTTATAGTGACAAAAAAGAAAACCACATTTAATTATTGCCAATTAATCACCAAGAGTGAACTCTAGGAAGTGAAATTACTGAGTTCATGTGTTGAGTATCCGTTCTCCAATGTGTCTCCATCCATCATTCTCCTCTGGGAGCTTCTCAAGGACATACCCTTGAGTGAGGAAGTTGTTGCGACCGTCTGTGCTTAATACATGTCTGAACCTATTTGAAGCTTCTAGACACTTCAATATTCTATGGGGGTGTACAGAAATCTAGACATTTTGCAGCTGCTTAAGCAAGGCCCCATGCTTATTGAAATTGTCACCTACCATTCTGAGTGGTCTGCGTCTCTTTGGGCTCCTCATTTGGTTTGTGTAAAGGAATAAATTTTAGATTTCTCCCAGGAAGTCCCAGGGCTGCAAACCAACTCAGAATTTTAACTTAGTGCCAACTAGCTTTCTAGTAAGTTTGTACCAACTTGTGCTTCACGTAGGAGCAGGCAAAGCCTATCTTGAATGTCCTTGTCACTATTTCTTAAAAGTGCAATAGTAGCTTTTATTTCATTGCTGGATTTGTAAAGGTGGTTGGGTTAGCTCATGGAGGTCTTGAACATCTTCAATGTCAGAGAGAAATGCTTTGCTCTCTGAATAACTTTAACACCCAGAAACATTATGGAATACTTGCATTGATGCTTTGAGTGAAAGTTAAGTGTTATGGAAGATACCTTGTTTCTTCGGTCCTCCGTCAGAATTCCTAGCTCTGATGCACCAGTTCTTATAGGGATTGGACACCCAGTGAATCAGTTCGATTAAGAAATAATTATGTCATATGCAAAACTGTGAAACCCAAAGAAGACAGTTTCCTTTTTTTCCCACAGACTACTTCATATAGAGTCAATTACCCAGAGCAGATTATGTTTTTACTTCCGACTAATTATCCGTGAATTGGACATATTGGATGCAGTTCTTTCAGTGTTCATAGACAGAGAGCATTGAGCCAGGCTAAGGAAGCGCATCCCTACAAATCAGGAATTTCTAAGACAGCTGAAAGCCAGAAGGAAGCAAAGACTAGTAACATATTTGCAGAACAAAATGGGGGATTAGGTGCACACTAGCAGAAGCAGTCAGTTCATTTCTTTAGGAACTGATTTATGAATCTTTACCCCAAACTTTCCAAATCTCTTGCTTTGTTTCAGGTCCAGTACTTCCTGTGTTTGGCATACCTAATTAATTAGAACGTGCATTTCCATACTTTGCCAAGGGTGCATAATTCATCATGCCAAGCTCTGAAACAATTTTAGGTAAGTTTTTCTAAATGTATGCAACACTAGGCAATTCCAAGATGAAATCTAGCTGTTCCTTTGGGAAGCACTAGAAGTGGACTTTGCTTTACCTGGCTACTATTTGCATACTTTTACCCCCCCATTGTGTCAATAACTGGGGGTCACTTAAACATAAGCACACCTGGGTGTGGTACTTGCACATTTTGTGGGGTATTACAGCACCTCACACAAGTTGTGGTGCCCTCATACATGGCTATGCTTGTTCATGGAGGCTTGTGTTCTTTCAGTTGTGTTTTCTCACACTTGCTGGGGTTCTGTGCTCTTCAATTGTGGTACTCAGGAACATGGTGACTGGACACCTCTCAGGTCACTGCTCACCCATGTACTTTTCCAGGGATCATAGGGTGCTCACACAGCCCAGTGTGCTTACTGGTGTAACATCGCTTGTGTGGTGATGCTGTCACAGGCAGCTGTGGAACAGCTGGAAATAGCTTGTGGTGCTAGAGATCACATATATAATAGACTCAAATGACAGAGCTGTTTCAATCTTGCTCAGCAAATGTGGCAGCTCCAGGAATTGAGCTCACAAACTGAAGACTTGCAAGACAAGTGTTCTAGGCCACTGAGCTATTCCTCTAGACTTACGTGGTGTGATCCTTAAGGTTAGATGTTAGATGAGTGTTTTGCTCATGGGCAAAAGGAGCTTGAGCAGCAGTCTATGGTGTTGTTAAAAAATTTAAATTTAATTTTTTTTTCAGAAGAGATTTTATTAAAAAAGACTAGAAAGAAGGGGACATGGACTGGAATTTTTGTGAAGGGACGGCCTTCTAAACAAGATTCCCAGTGTTTTAAAAATAGTTATTTTTTAATTGTATATCTTTGTAATTGTAAAAATAAAAAACTAAAAAAATAAAATAAAAAAATGTTATTTTTTTAAATCAAATTCACCCGATTCACACTGTGATCAAGGTCTTGGTTTTCCATTTTGAATAGGAGGTAAGAGTCACTGAGTCTGATGGTTTCTAAGGGTGCTCAGATGGCAGGTGTCCTTTTCACTTGTGGCTGGGCTTACTCTCCTGTTTCTCTTTGGCCAAAGAGCCAGTCTGGATTCAGTTTAGGAGCACTGAAAAACGAAGAAAGTTCTAGTTTCTTGGACTCATCCAGAATTTTCAACCATAGAAATATAGGAAAAAATGCTTCTGGCTTTATCATAGCTAACTTCATGTTGTGTTTGTGTTTGAGGTATGTTTTGAGCTATGCTTGTGGGTCAGGATGGAGAGTGCGCCTGTGCATCTCTCAGGATGGAGGGCGCTGTAATCTCAGAGCTCAGGGTAGCTGATGGACTTTAGCAGGATATTGTTAGTTGCAGGAGTCTGTGAGGGCTGAGACCGCATACAACAACAAGCCCCAGAACCTCAAAGCTTATTTAGTCTATGCCGGTTAGAGAGCAGAAAAAGAATTTGAAGCTTCTACACAGTCTCCAAATGAAAGCCTTTTGCTTCTTCTAATTCTCCAGATTCAGAGAGGGATTTTATCAATGACAAAGTTGATGTAAATTATGGGTGCTAGTCTACCAACCCAAAGAGGGTTCACAGCACATGGGGTTTCTCTTCCATGCAGGGTTGGGGGAGAGGTGTTTATTGGGGAAGGGGAACAGATTAGATGATATTTATGTCTTCTGGTTGTAATTGTCTATTCAGAGCTTACTCACAAAGATACTAGTTTTCAATGATGGGATTAGGGAGTAAATGTAAAAGTACGTTATCACTTACTCACTTTGGGTTTTCATACCTTCTTCTATGGGCCAGATGATAGTCCTGAAGCTTTTCCATCGACAACATCTGACCCCTACATAGATTCCAGAAGACTGATTCTGGGACCAGCAGTCACATTCTGTTATGGTTCATATGCAAGTACCATATTTCAAAGTTATTTAATGCTTTACACTGACAGGAACCAAAGATGAGCGGAGGACATTTTTTTTTGAGAGAAATAGAATTAGTTTTCAGGTATTTCCCGGTTTTTGGAAAGTTCAAGTCTATCCACTTTGCTTCTTTAATAGACCTACTTTAGAACTAGGTTTTGTTCCCCTAAATAAATTCTTAGACAATTTTAGCTTCGGGGCCCATGGTGATTAGCTAGGGCTGAAGAGCCATGGGAGAAGGAAACTGGACCACACATACCACACTCAAGAGTCCTGCATGTACCTTCTTAACTGCTCCTTACTTACGACCAAAATTGGCTGCAGGTTATAGACTAGAGTATTAGAGAGTAACTGCAGTAGTTACAATCTGCAGAGAAACAGAACCCAAAGGTGTGGTGATGGTTAGTCCACTCTGAAGGCAGCTGGTCTGAGATCAGGAGGAACGGAGTTCTCCATTCGGTGTGAGGTCAAGGCAGGAAAGGAATGATGTTCTCATTTGAATTATGAGACAGGAGCTCCCGATTACTCAGACTTTCGGTGGGGTTCACACTTTCCGCTGATTGGAGGAAACTTGCAGACTGGAGGGTGGGCAATCTGCTTTCCCCAGTCTTCCGATTTAAATGCTAATGTCATGCAGAAACAGAGCAATGCTTCATTAATATCTGTACACTCTATAGCTCAGTGAAGCTGATACATAAAATTAACCTTCACAGTAAGCAAATAAATTTTGTTTTTACATAATAAATCATTTAAAAGTCATTCACTTTTCAAGTACCTGAGCATCATTTCTTCTATCATATGTTGTTCACTGATCTGCAGTTTCATCTTCACTGTGAATAATCAAATCTCTTGCGCCTTTGGAAAAAATGGATAAAGTGGGAGGGAAGAAGGAAGGATGACGGTGAAGTTACACACCACCATGAGGAATTCTTTGTCTGCAAGAAAGAGATCAGCTTCTGCCAAGAGTAGAATCGGAGCAGAGTATATATTGCTTTAATGATCACTGGAGTCTGTTTTGCTGTAAGAAGTCAGGATTGAAAAGCATGAGGGACTTCCTGCAGATCATTTAGAGGGAGTCAGGTCATCACAGACACACTGGGCTCTTTTGACGTCTGCTTTCTGGAAGAATCAACATTTCCATGGTGGATTAATTAATGACAGCACATTGTTCCTGCAGTTAAAGATTTGCTGAGTGCTTTCCATGTACTGTTTAAGATGTTAGCTATATTGTATGGATTTTCTTATTCAGTCTAAGAGCACACCTACTATCTGCATTTTTGTCACCTTTTATAGGTGTTAAAGTTAAGCCACTGAGCTATTTAGCCACTTGCTCTATAGAGCAGTATATAGCCACTTCCTGCAGAGTGGGTAACTACAGAGCTGGGACGGCCAAGCCGATACTGCTGACTACAAAGTCCACCTGACCTCGTGGCATCTCACCTTTGAGGGAAGCAGTGGCCTAATCATCCTCCCGTATCCCCCACCCCAACACACAGACACACACCCCAGAATAGATCCATGCTATTTCGAAGCTCTCTGAATTTGTTGTGATGGATGAGAATTGTTTCACAATTTTATGTGCTATGTTGGTACAAAGCAGGTTTTACCTGTATTGAACATCTGTTCTTTCTTTATCACGGCATTATTACAAGATAGAATAAGAAAAAAAAAGGCAGGAGAGGATAGACAATTTTATTCACACCAATTTTGCATTTTAGAACACTTTTTGCAAATGGTGCTGAAGAAGGTACCTATTCTACAGGGAATATTCTAGGACATTCTGTTCTTTCCAAACAAATGTAGAAAAAAAAGGTAATAAAGGGAACAAAGACACAGCTTTTATTTAAAATGTGTTAAACGGTTGCTGCTGTGTATTCAGTCATCAACTTCAGGTCCCCATGCTGTGCTGCTCACAAAGGGCTGTGGTGCGCAGGAGGCAGAGGAGAAAGATCCCCATTTTAGGAGGCAGACTAGCTGGTTCATGGGGCGTGGGGAAGAAAGCATGGTGCAGCTGGACCCCACGAGTGGGAGGGGGATGTAAGAGTGTTAATCTCCCCCACTTCAAGCAGCCTCTGTTCTCCCCTTTCTGCTTGGCCCCTCAGCTGTTTCTAGCAGTTTCTTGCCACATTTCCCACGTGAGGGGTGTGTATCATTGTCACACTCTGCAAGGTCAGTGGCTACTGCAAGGTGGAGGGAAGCTGTCCATCAGGCTTCTTGCTTTGTTCAGCTACATGCTCACCTGTGAATTCGGCCCCTGCTTCTTCTCTGTCTCTGGACCCGTCTAGCACCTCCGTCTTGGTTCCTTGCTTATAAGGCAAAGGCTAGATTTCCAACACATGTATTAGCTGGGAGAAATCAAGGAAAGAATGGAGGCACTGTGTATAAGAGGTGCCTAATAAGTAAGATCTTCATTTTCCTATTGCACAGATTTGGGGAAGTGAGCTGGTGCCTCCAGGAGCCCTAGAGGCCCACGTTTCATTCTCTGGGGTCTTTATTCAGGGAGGCTGTCAAGAAGGAAACAGTGAGTGAATAACATAACATAAAAAGGTGGGGTAAAGACCACAGTGAGCTAAAAGAGAGAGAAGAAAAGCACCTGCTATGGAGGCAGGTTGGAGGGTGGTGCTGGTCGGAGGGAATCTGAAGACACTGGTGCTGGGAAATGTGTACTGGTGGAGGGATGGATGTTGGAACACTGTATGACTGGAACCAAGACATGAACAGTTTTGTAATGGTCTATCTCATGGTGATTCAATGAAAAAAAAAAAAGAAAACTGTCTGCATATATTTCCTACTCAGTTATATTTTAGTTATTTCAGTGGAAAGAGAATGAGATTTGGAGCTGAAAGACCATTGTTAGAGTCCTATCACCACTTCTCATCTAAAAAATCTTCCAAGATTTCTGGACCTCAATTTTTTCAAGCTTTAAATATATCTTAGTATATTCACCAAAGCTTAGTGCATTTATTAAGTGCTACCTATTCATAACATCATGGAAAAGTTTATGTACATGGAAAACTCCTTGAGACTAACAGTGGTATGTACATGTCAGGTATTTCTACTGTTACAACTAATTTTAATTTTCTGTATCCTGTTTCATTTGCAAGTACTTGATATTTCTGCTTTATGAAATATTTCTTATACCAGCTTGAGTTGAAATACTTGTACTGTACCATACAATACCTTTCACTGAGTTGTGTTTGAACTTTAGGCAACAAATTTTCAAATACTCTTCCTATGCAGCATACTCTTATTGGTAAATTAACTGAAGATTATCTCTAGATCGTTAGGTGTGGAAGATAGGAACTCTATTTTATAGTTGCCTTGTACCTGACACAGGTGTTTAACATAATACTGGGCATGTAACAGGTGATTAAGATATACTTTTGCTGATAGTTTGAAAAGCTATCTTAATCACGACCTGGAATCATTTTGCTTAGCAGCAATCTAAGTATTGACTTAATGTTAAACTGACTTAAATTGATTTAATGTTAAACTGACATCTATTTTGGAGTTGAGATTAGGAAGTTGGAGAACTATCTATTAGTGAATATATATTTTGGTATTGCAAACTGACAAAATTAGATAAGTGTGGGTAAAGAAAATAAAATCTATTTCCAAAAATGTGAAAAGGGTGGGGTGCTGGGAGCCAAACTGGTCAAGGAGTTTGGAACTGAACTCAGACCCGGCGAGAGTGGGCGAGGTCTTGCTAGGCAATGTTTGAGTCAAGGTGGTCAGTGATCACCTGCTGCAGGCCATGAAATGAGCTTGTGGTTGTGGAAGACATGTCAGGGCAGTGATCAAATCACTGCTGCAACATCTGCCTAGAGCACAGTGCTCGTTCATGGTGAGAACTCCTATCAACTGAATGAGTAAAGAGCTCACACAGCCTTGCAAGACGAAATAGCGCAAGGCACTATCTGATGTGGTAAAGGATGAAGCTAGGCCCGGAACATGGCAGCAGGCCCTGGATTGTAAAATCAGATTGATCAGATACCATTAGATACCATTACCTCTGCTCACTCACCACAGTCGCTGTCATCGTCTCTACACTTCCCCACCACTGTTATCATCGCCATCATCACCACTACCATTACCACTACCATCACCACTATTACCTCCAATGCCACCAACTCCATTACCGTCATCACTACCAATGCCACCACGTCCTCTACCACCACCACTTTTATCACTAATAACACCAACACCATTATCATCCTCAACAACACCATCACCATCATTACCACTAGCACCACCTCCACTACCGTCTGTCATCACTGCCAGCAGTAACACCACAAATACCATGACCAGCCCCACCTCCACTACCACCATGCTTATACTACTGTGGTAATACCATCATCACTAACACCATCACTATCATAAATGCCACCAGCACCACTATCCTTAATAGCTGCCATTTTTAAAGTATTTTTGGGGGCATCAGATTTATATTATCTTCTTGTTTAATGTTTCCAACTCCCTTGTGGGATGAATATCATTCTTTATATTTCACAGGTGTGAAAAATGAAGCCAATAGCTCAAAAAACCTTTCTGTGGTTCTCACATCGAGTACTTGGAAAGGTATCACTTCACTTGTATCATTTGTCTTCCCGTTGTTCATTGATTTGCTCGAGCGGGCGCCAGTAACATCTCCATTCATTGGGAATGAGGTCCATTATTGTTATTGTTGTTGACATATCAAATACACCACGGATAGCTTGCCAGGCTCTGCCATGGCTCTGGGTTCATCCCGGGGTGGACCAGTGTTGGAAAGGTAGTACTTTAAAGCTAGATATATCTGACTGCAACACATTCCATCTTTTCTCATCGTTTAATATTTAGCACACCACCAAAAGCACACATTTATAAAGTTAGGGGTACATTACACATCAAAACCATAAATTAAAGTTAATATAAACTTTTTTGGGATCATACCCAACTGTTTTCAGGGATTACTCCTGGCTCTGTGCTTAGGGATCACTCCAGGTGAGCTAATGGGACTACATGGGGTGCGAGGGATCGAAGCTGGGCCAGCGATGTGCAAGGCAAGTGCCTTACTTGCTATACTATCTCTCCAACCCCTAGAATTAATATAATGTTAATGATTAATATAGCCATTCCCATGTCAGAGACTTGGGATGTTCACGTTCACAAAAAATCTTTTAAAAACTGTTTTTACTTGCTTAAGGCCAGAGATAACAGAACTGGGTGAGCTAATAGAAACGGGTATGGGTAGATTTGAAGACAACATTGAAGAACAGTGTTTATTTGGGGGTAAAAGTCATTTCTCCTTGCATGAGTGTCCGCTCTATGAAGAAATAAAGGTGAGTGTACTGTTAGGTAATCGTCTTACCAGGAAGCACTTCAGCTTAACCCTTAGATCTGTGTGGACTGTGATGGGAGTGATGCTTCCGAATACTTCAAAGAATTGGATGCTGAGCTCTACTTTTTAAACTTTAAAGAATATTTAATTTTTATTGAATCACTGTGATATAGACAGTTAGACAATTGTTCACGATTGTTTCCAATCATACAATGTTCCATTATGGATGTACCCATCCATCCACCAGTGCTTGTTTCCTGCCAGTTTCCTGCCACGAATGTCCCCAGGATCCCTCCTGTCACCCCCTTCCCCACTCCAGTCTGCTTCTGTGGCAGGCACTTTTATTCTCTGTCTCTCAACATTATGGTTTGCAATACAGATAGTAAGAGGCCATCATTTACCCACTTTGAGCATGAATCTCTCAACCAGAGTGATCATTTGCAGTTATTACTGTAATAGTGGTTCTTTCTCTATCCCCAAAGCCCTCTCCCCAGCCTTTGAGGCAGGCTTCCAGCCATGGACAACTCCTCTTGGCCCTTATTTCTACTGTCCTTGGGCTTTAGTCTCAACTATGTTTTTATTTTTACATCCCACAATGAGTGCAATTGTTCTATGTCTGTCCCTCTCTCTCTGACTCCTTTCACACTGAGCTCTTTATGTGAGGTCAGAGTTTAAGATTATCTTCCTAGAATGGTCTAAGAATATTCTTCAATCCTGTTGAGCCAGACCTTCCTGCTTTCCCCCACAATGGTGACATGCCTGGCAGTGAAGCCCGTGGAGCCCCCAGATCCCATAAGCAAACTTGATTCCACTGAGAGACTATAGTTGAGGCCCTATAGGGAAGGAGACAAATCTGCTAAATTTTGATGAGTTTTTTCTCTATTTTTATTTTATTTTTATTTATTATTTATCAACAATACTATAGATTTTAAAGAGTTTAATTTATAATTCTATATGTAGAAGCCCAGTCGACATCCATCACCAAAGTTTCAGAGCCTCCCTGCCACTAAAAAGGTGGTAATCACCTAATCACACTTCCTCCTTTACATTTTTATTTTCTTTACCTCTGAAAATTTTTATTTGTTTATTTTATTGTTTTTAAACACTGTGATTTACAAAGAACAAACTTTTTCACAATACAGTTGATAGAAAGATTCATCGTTCAGCACCAATCCCACCACCAGTGTGCCCCCCACCACCACCAGAGACCCTCATTTCCCTCCCATCCTCCATCCCCTCCCGATGCCTGCTCACTTAGCCAGCATCAATTATGTTGATCCTTACAGCTCATATAAGAGAACAGTAATGATAAGGTTATGCCTTTTTTTCCCTAGGTGGTTGTGTGAGAGTCTGGCCAGTTTCTGTTCTTGGATTCACTTTCTGGGTTTCCAGAACACAGTGGTTTTCTACTGACAGTCCCAGTCACACCACCACTACAGCTACTGACAACACTTATTTCACATTTATCTCACTGTCCAATTGAGCTTTTCCTGTTCATATTCTGAATAATCCATTCTATATTTGCTGTTGTAGCTACTTCTCTAAATAAGGTCGATGAACATGGTATTAGACAAAAGTCAATGGAAATCCTCAAATCTCCATTGTGCTATTTGAGTTCACTGTATCACTGTATCACTGTCTTCCCGTTCATCATCGATTTGCTCGAGCAGGCCCCAGTAACATCTCCATATGTCCTGTCTCATGCTAGTAGAGTCCAAGGCATCTGCTTGCTCCAGGAACATAAAGAGCCTCAATCCATTCGGAATGAGGTCTATAATTGTTACTGGTATTTGGCATATATATCAAATACAACACGGGTAGCTTGCCAGGCTCTGCCATGCAGGTAGCATACTCTTGTAGGCATCTCTAAGTCCAGCATTTATTGATGAACCGCGTGGCCGCTGATAGGCTGGTCTGCTGGGTGGAGGTCTGAAGAGAGAGAAGTCCGGATGTGGAAAATGGAGGCCCTCATGGAGTGGGGGGGTCGTCTGGCTTGTTGCGAGGCTCTGCTGGGATGGTGGGCCAGGGCTAGACCCCACCATCCCTCCCGGGCGCCTCGTGAGCGGCTGGTCATAGGGAGAGCCAGTAGCAGCTCTGCCCCATGTCTACGAGTTCACTGTATAGGAAATTATCAAGGTGGTCCCCCCTGACCACACATTGTGCCCACACACTTCGTTTCTAGAAAATGTGATGGGATACCAGTTATATGTATATACTAGGTTTTAACATAGATAACACGCAGGTGCAGAGCGCCTGTGCAGCATGGTGGGTAGCTGGGGCTCTGCTGAACTGTGGAGTACGGACCTTGAAAGTGGCTGTGGTTGTGATGCGTGAGGTTTTCTGGCCTCTGAGAGTCTGTCCAGGAGGCAGGCGAGGACCAGAACCTGACCCTCTTCCAGGGCCCCTCATTACCCTAGCACAAGCTCAGCTGGCAGCAGCTCAGCCTATGCCTTTTGCTGGTTCCCAGCTGGTTGCAGTTCTGGGTGGAGCCACCAGGCCTTGCCAGAGGGCATTGAGTTAGGGAAAGGCACCCCAGCTTCAGCTCCCCAGGAAGCCTGGTGGATTCGATCACTGAGACGTGCATACCTGGGTTTGAACTCAACTATTCTGTTGGGTGTGGCTCTGCCAAGCTGTGGAGTCCGGACCTTGAAAGGGGCTGTGGTTGTGATGCGTGAGGTTTTCTGGCCTCTGAGAGTCTGTCTGGGAGGCAGGCGACTTCCTCCTCTACTTCTACTGGCCATATTTTTCAGAGTCTGAATTCGTTTCCTGTGTTATGACAGGTTTTTTTTTTTTGCCTTGGTTATTTATATGAAGCATGTGAATGATGTGATGTTGTTGTTATAAGTAATTGTTATTTACTTCCTGACTTATTGAACTTAGCAAATCAACTTAAATTCTATCCATGTTTCTACAAAAGTATGATTAAAAAATAACTGAATAATTAATATCCCACCATCTCCCTCCCTCTGCTTCTTCTCTCCTCTCCTCAACTCTCTTCTCTCATCTCTTCTCCCCTCTCCTCCCATTTTTGTTGCTGGGATTGTACAAGCTATCTGTATTTAGTTTTATAGTGAAGAAGCCCTACACTGTTTTCCATAGGCTGTGCTTGTATTTGCACGGACTGTGTAGCAGTCTCTCTTCATATCCTCACTATTACTTGTTTCCCATCTTTGGGATTTGGGCTATATCACCTAGTAAGATGATTTCTCCTCATGGTTGTAATTCCCTAATACTAAGTCATTGTTGCTCTTCTTATCCTCTCTATGCCTAGGCTTCCCTAATTTCTTCACCTACAAAATCATGAGTTAAGTAAAGCACTTGTATTTTTTTTCTCCAAGTCACTAAGTTTTTAGTAATTTATTACATAAGGATAGATAATGAGAATAATCATCCTTTGAATGTCCTTTTTGGGGCCCAATTTGGGGAGGGGTTCCAGTGCTGGTCACGAGAGACTCATTTCTGTAGAGGATAAAGAGGTCTAATGGGTACATTGTGGGGATGGCTCTGTTCTGAAGTTTAATATTTCATATTCTCTTCAGAGAATATGTCTTCAGAGACAGACATGGGCCAGAGATGATACTGGCTCTCACTGTGCCCAGCAGGTTCTAGCCCTGGCCTGCCACCCCAGCAGAGCCTCACAACAAGCCAGACAACCCTCTACTCTATGAGGGCCTCCATTTTCCACATCCGGACTTCCCCCTCGTCAGAACTCCACCCAGCAGACCAGCCTATCACAGCCTGGCTCACGCGCCCAAGCGGCCGCACGGTTCATCAATAAATGCTGGATTCTGAGATGACATGCTACCCGCACGGTAGAGCCTGGCAAGCTACCCATGTCGTATTTGATATGCCAAATACCAGTAACAATGATAGACCTCATTCCCATGACCTGATGGAATGGTTTGAGGCTCTTTTATGTTCCTGGAGCAAGCAGGTGCCCCTTGGGCTCTACTTGCATGAGACAGGTCATATGGAGATGTTACTGGTGCCCGCTCGAGCAAACCGATGATGAACGGGAAGACAGTGATACAGTGACAGTGATTCTCTTCAGTCCAGATTAGGAAATTCTCTCCGTTTAGGTTTGACACAGGATTGTTGCTGTGATCGTATAGGGAGATCGATATTTAGTTTTATACTGAAGCTCTGCACTGTTCTCTGTAGGCTGTACCAACTTATATTTGCACTGTGTAGTAGTTTCTCTCCTCGTCCTCACCGCTACTTGTTTCCTTTGTCGTCTTCAGAGCCTGCCTAGGGTACAGTGCTGAAGGATTCACTTGTTTACCTGCTTGATTGAAACAATACTGGGGTGTCTGGGGAGTGATGGCCCTGGTTTCTGGGTAGGGGTCTGCCCATAGAGTAAGGGTTGTTCTGATATCCTTGCCCCAGTCACCCCCGTCTTCTGGAAAGCTCTAGGGTGTAATTTTATTCTACATCAAAGCCAAACAGCACAGAGAATAGAGCGACTGGTTTGTTGGTATAGCAGCTACAAACAAACATGTCCAATAGCTTGAAATCTTGCAGACATTACTTGTTTCATAGTGTTGACTGAGTGTGTCCTCTGTGCCTGGCTGTTGAAAGGTGAGATTGTTCTCGAGAATTAGCTGAGCCTCCATCAGGCCCTCAAAGCAGCCCAGTCCTGCTCAGCCCTATGAGAGGGTCGATGTGCAGTAGAGCTGTCACAGCGATTGCATGACCCCTGCGGGGTCATGGCTGACATGCAGGAGCCCTGAGAGCACTAGAACATTTAACCAGAACTTCTAGAGAATGCTATGGGCACATTAGATAAACTAGGAACTACAGTTGTGCAAAATGACACAAGTGTCAGAATCCTGCAAGTCATAATTAAGAGGTCACAGTGGGGTGATGGTGGGAACAGTGAAGATCCCACGTCTTTGGGAAAGTGTGTGGAGAGAGGAGTGAGGTGGAACGTCCTGACCACTCCCTCATGAGGCCTCAGAAATGAGGGGCAGCTTCTGCATAGACGCCTGAAAGTGATAGCAGCAAGGATGAGTGTCTTTACAGTGTTTCCTGCCTCTTGGTTATTGTCGCTTAGATTCCCAAACTGACTTGGGGGCTAAAGTATATTCTCTTTTTAAAAGGATGAAATGGAGGTTCAGGAGACTGAATTTCTTTCACTAAGGCCATACAGCTAATTTCTGACCAGACGGGTTTCTCATTTTATCCTGGTCTAGTTCTAAGTTTTTTTATTTTCTCTTTTCAGAAGAATCAGGTTAGTGGTAAAGCTTCTGAGATTAATGTGATGTTTCATCATTTTACAGTTTCATAGTCAGATTATCCAGGATTTGGAGTGGATTTTTTAGGTCACCGAGGCAGTACAAATATAACCAAACTTCACTGCGCTTTTCCTACTTTAGTGGAGATTAGAAGAGAGACCAAAGCAATGACCTTCACTTAGATGCAGTTTTTTATTCTTCAGAGCTTGATCATCTTAAAAAATTGCAGTCACTTTTCCTTTCTATTTTTACTTAAATATTTACTCTACCTCCAATGAGATTAAAATTCATTGCTGTACAAAATTGTACATTCTCTTTGATCATGATTTTGCCATGCAAGAAAGACCAGAAAGAAATAGACCCAAATGTCAAAAATCATCATCTCTGGGTTATAGAAAAACAATTGAGTTTTATGTATCTGTTTATATCTTATTTTTCTCCATGATTCAAAGTTTTTTTTTTTTTGTAAAAGTTTCAGTTCAGTCTGACATGATACTCTTCTGTTTGAATCCAGAGCCTTCAAATCCTATTTCTACTCAAGAGGTCCTGGTGACAGAGTCTTCTTCCCCAGATAAGAGTGGGTGAAAGCTACAGAGATCAAAGCAAATCACACACATGGCTCAATAACCCTTTATGAATGCTGATGGAAGTATTACTTTCCTCACCCCTGTCTCTCTAAGGTGTTGGAAAAGATTAAAGAGGCAAGATAAACAAGTTTCTTTGAACACTCTAGAAGAGAGAACAGATGGAGGACGGATTGTCATTTATTGCTAGCAGTAAAGGAACATGCTCTCGAGGGAGTGTGCTGTGTGCTCTGTGCCTATTTGCAGTAATACTGTGGCACCCTGCTGGACCACTTTCCATCCCTACCTTGGGGAAACTGCCCATCTGTCCTTGTTCCTCTCCCATTTGAAGCCCTTTTAGGCTCCTTATGACCTGCGGATAGGATTTAATTCTGTGGAAGGGAAAGCAAATTACTGACACCACATTCTGAGCATCAGAACGTCCAAAGCTTCAGGGTTTTTGCTTAAGTTCAGCTCTGAGTTCAAAACGCCTTTTCTTCTTCTTACAGCTGGACCAAGGTGGAGAACCTGCCATTCTTGCCTCTGCAGTTAGTTTTATAGAATTCTCTAACTTCTCCCCCTCCTTTGCACTTTTCTACGTAGGTAAGAGTGTTGCTAGGGTGTTGTTACAGGAATTTGGAGATTTGAGTAGTCTTTTTTCATTGCTTACCTTAGTCTTTCTTTCTGTGGGTGTCCCCTCCCTAGGGGCCCAGCCTAAACTGTAACAGGGTTTTATCTGTTCTCCATTTATGCATCTTGGAGTTTCCAGCATGCATGTGTATGGCTGCTTTTGGGTTAGAGACACAATGGCTTCTTTAACCCACATTTTTATTATATCCCAAAATCTTTTATTATATCCAAAAATCTCATCGTCACCCCTGCCTCCTACCCCCGGCCCCTGCAGAGAAGTCCTTTGAGGTACTCTGGTCTCCACTGTACCTGTGAGGAAACAGATTCAGAGTAGTATCACCCTCCCAGGGGCTCAGCCACCAGAGGAGTATCTCCTATTTATGAGTGTCTAGTTCCTTACAAGAACTAGATCCTAGAGATACTAGTATCTCTAGATACTAGAGTATCCCACCTGCATGGCAGAGCTTGGCAAGCTACCCGTGTCGTATTCAATATGCCAAGAACAGTAACAATGATGACCTCATTCCCATGACCTGAAGGAATGGTTTGAGGTGTTCTTGTAGCGAGCTGATCCCCTTGGGCTACACTAGCATGAGACAGGGATGAAGGGAGACGTTACTGGCGCCCGCTTGAGCAAATCAGTGTACAACAGGAAGACAAGTGATACAAGTTACAGTGCTGGACTCACTAGAGAAGAGTCACTCACTGAGATCTAGGGACTTCTCCAGCAGGTCTTCCTTGTTTTCTCTTTTCTCTTTCCAGGAACATCATTGAATTCTGCCAGGCTATCTCATACCTTTGCCCCTACTGTATCCCCCTGCTGTGGGAAGCACATTTAGCTGCATTTTCTTGCTTTTCTTAGTTCCTGCTAAAGAGTGGCTTCTTATTTAGCACTGTGCACCTTTTTCTGGCTAGTTTCTGCCAAGAAAGGTGTGCACCAAGGAACTGGGTATCTGTATGACTGGACTGACAGTGAGAGGACGTGAGGATCCCTGCAGTGTAAGCCTTGAAGCTACATACAGAAGAGAGGAACACTGTAACTGGTAGATGCTGAAATCTCTGTGTAATTTATAATTTTATTGTGACATAAATAAGGTTGTTTAGTTTCATCCTTGCTTGTTTGAATTATGATGCAACCATCCTAGAAGTTTCTGTTTAAAGTTCTGAGCAGTTGTGAAATACTGTTCTGATTTTCTATGAAACAGTGACGGAAGAAATGTAGTTATGCCCGAGACATACAAATGCATGTCATTGTGTACCTTCATTAGCTTTCCATGTCAGTGCTGCTGGACACCTATAAGTGTTCTTTCTGCACCTACTTTATTGAGGGGACATTGTGTAGAAAGGCACCTAGGGACAGCCAACTTGATCTTGACCACTGAAAGCCAGGGACTCAGATATTCCAGTGCAGCAGGAAGTGGAAATCTTTTCAGATATGAGTCTTTGGACTGGTGTATAGCTTTTTGCTGGATAACTAAGAATTGGTCTCTGAAATTATTTGAAAGAAACCTGTCTATCACCCGGTCCCACCCATTCTCTCCTTTGTTCAGCATTTCATGCTAAATCTTAGTCTAGGTCTGACTGTGGGAGTATTTCCACGAGAAATATGTATTATCTTGGGGTTGGAGAGATATTACAGTGAGTAGGGCTCTTGCTTTGCATATGACCAACCCAAGGTTTGGTCTTTGGCATTCCATATGGTCCCTTGAGACTGTTAGGGGGTGATTTTTGAGTGCAGAGTTAGGAGTAAACCCTGAGTTTCACCAGATAGGTTCCAAACAACCAAAAACATTTTAATAAGTTAGTATGCTAATATTCCTTTTATTTCATAAGTTTTAAGCTCCTCCAAATTAGCAGAGTGAATATGGCACATAATCAGGAGAGCGACTGCACATTTCATTGGCCTGCATTGTTCTGCCTTTATTCTGAACATCTCTGGCTCTCCTTTTGCTCCTCCACTGACTTCTGGTTCTGATGTTGTAACTCTTCCCTAACCAGACTCCTGGGCTTTGCACTGTCAAAGCCGGACACAAGTGCATCAGATCAGATGGTGGGAACACACTCATCTTTTCCACGTGTGCTGCCTTGGGGCATGCAGGAGAGCAACAGAAAACAGGCTCTTGGTGTCATGGTGGCCTGTATGACGGGAAGTCATCAGAACAGGGCTCCCAGAATAGATGTGCTCTTTGTGAGGCTGTGTGAGGGCTGTCGGGCTCTTCAAAATTGCCTTGTCTCGAATAGCTGGATAGTGACTAAGGGCAGAATGACAGGTGCATAATTCTGTGTCTTCAAATATCTCTGTAGGTTCTTAAAGGAATACAGACTCATTTTATTTACAAGACCTCGGTTAGCACATGTTCTTAGAAATTACATGTAAAATGAGCCTGGTTGCCAGTTTTTGTCAGCTCTATTTTCTATAGGCTGTCACTAGTGACAGTTGTATGTATTTCTTTGTAGGCACTTTCTGTGGATATACAGTATAGCACTGGTTTTATTTTACATGCACAAATAAAATCAAGTCTCAGATTCTAATTAGATAATATGCACTTGAATTATAATCTGGAGAGAATGTTGATAGGTGCAAAAAACTAGTTACAAAGACGGTAGATATGTTGGAGAACTATGTAAGGTATAATAGGATGAAATAGCAAACTTGCAGGGAAACAGAAGGAATGGGAGAACAAGGGCTTGCTTGGAACCAGCTGCTTTGGCTGGTGGCACCTATGTAGCCTGCTGCAGCCCTGCTCTGAGGGAGTTGTCCTCAACTACCTAAGTCTCTTTCCCTCCCCCCTTGCAAAGCATCTGAGCATCCTAGGGGCTGGAATCAGATTCAGAGAAAATGTTCACATGCTTCTCACTTGCTTCGTGTTTTTGGGCCAATCATTTTCTTTCCTGAACCTAGATTTCTCCACCTGCCAAAAGGAAGCATTGAGCTAGAATCAGTGGGCGTTAAGGTGCATGGCAGAGGCTCTAGGAAGTGTCAGAAGGGATGAGGGAAAAGGAGGGTGAGAGCTCTCTTCTCCCAAAGGATCTTCCTTTCCATCTCTTTTCGGGTTTCCTGTTTTGGTGTTTCATATTCACATGGTAACAGGTGTAAATAAGATAAATGGCTAAATTGAGACAACTTTAGGGCGTTTATAGCCTGACGGCCATGTGGGGTTCCAAAGCCAAGGGAACACATTAGTGTGGAAGTGGGTGGAGGCTTCATGGCTGAGCTTTGCGCTCCTAGAGTGAGGTCAGTCCTAGGATCGAAAACCTGGTTGCTTTTTTACCTAGACTAATGGACTTAGACTAGGAGGCCCAGAGGAGTCATTGACTAGCTTTGCTCGTGGTGAGCAGCTCCTGGAGCATGGAAGCTGGCAGGGTGCCCATACCCACATTACCTTGATTTTCCCTGGCAGCAGCAGCGGGCTGCCAACAGCAGGGCTTGAACTGATGGAGTCTCTTGGGTTTTGGCAGAGATGTACTTGGGTATTAGGAATGGCCACGATGAACCCTATCTACACAGAACGCTAGTTAGCATGCTGATGAATTGTTCTGTGCTCATTAAACCTCATTTAGGTGTGAGCCACAGGTGGTGTGAGCTGGTGCCAGTGTGTTAAGGTCAGGCAGCAGCATGAGCAGCAGATATCCCAGGAAAGAACTGGGCTGAGCTGAGGGGCTGGAGAGACTTAGGGGGAGTGTCATTCCTTAGTTTCCCCAGAGTGGCAGATTTGCAGTACTGACAAGGTTCCACATACCTAAGTGGATCCATAAGGGAATGACAGCAAGTTGGAACCCATTTAGGTAAAAAATCAACTTTGAACAAATAGAGGATGCTGCTAGGATCATTGCAGTTCTGAAGCCTCATGGTCTTCAGCAAAGGTAGAACCCTTGGGTCAGAATTATGTTTCCTGACTGAATTCACAAAAGGGCACTGGATTGTGAATTGAGAACTGGATAGTTCCTGCTCCTTCTCCAGGCATGGCCCCTGCCTCTATCACAATCTCATCTATTTTTAGTTCCTACAGTCATTCACAAATATTGCTCTCTCTCTCTCTCTCTTTCTCTCTCTCTCTCTCTTTACTTCCTTTCATCAATGTTTAATGTAGATGCTATCACAGAGGACAAATATCCTTGAAGGGTTGTTATTTTATTCTCTCAGCATGACTAAAGGTTTTACAGAGATGTGAGGTGAAAAAAAAATCTGGATTTTTATCCCTTAAAATTTGAAAGGAAGATTTAATAGTATCAGCTGTCATCTTCGCTGTTTCTTTCCAGATCTGTTTTTGTTTGGTTTTGGTTTGGAGACCGCATCTCGCAGTATTCAGGGCTTACTACTGTCTCCGTATCAAGGATCACTTTCTCAGGGATCATGGAACTCTAGAGATTGAACCCAGTTTGCCCATAGCAAGACTAGTGCATATAAGTTCAAGACAGGCACCTTACTCAATGTACTATCTTTTTAGTTGCCTTGTTTTGTTTTGTTTTGTTTTGAACCTCACTGAGAGGGGGCCATAGCTGCAATTGCATAGTGAGAGAGCCTTCATAGCTCAATGGCTTGAAAGAGATCTTTTGGAAAAATCATTTAGGAAAAATCATTAGCAAAACGCCAGAGGCTCCAGAGGTAAGGTAATCATTTCAAATGGGGTATTGAGAACAACACTGGCTTTGGTTCTGACTGGCTTTTGTTCTTTGGGCAACTGAAAATTTTCAAAGCAGCGTTGCCACTGGCCATGGTAATCAGGAACGGTTTCAGGGAGACTTGACTATCCTTCTGCAAGACAGTTGACAAATTGGATCCAAGTCGTCTGTGTTAGTCCTAACATTCTTTTCTCATGAAGATGTGTCTGGACCTTAAAGGAGGTAAAGTAAGAACCCTTTTCTTGGGTATTGTCTCTGGATGGGATTGCCAGGTCATATTTATTATGATTATTTTTTATTTTGGGGACACAACTGGGCACAGCTTACCCCTGTCCCTGAACTCAGGGATCACTCCTGGCTCAGTGAACGGTGTGTGGTTGAGGGGTCAAACCCATATCAACAACTGTGTGAAAGGCCGATACCCTATGAGCTGTGCTATCACTTAGGTGCCATGTTTTTTATGTTTAGGAAAGAAAATCAGAATAGGAATTCTTCCTTCTCCTGGTCTCACTAATTGCTACTGTTACACGAGTTCTGTTGATTGGAACAGCTATTTAATAGACATCAGGGTTCAAAAAGATGAAAATGTCATCAGCTCTACTCAGGGGGAAAAGGAGTTCATTCAAACCCACCGGGTAAGATTTATTCTGTTAAAGATGAGTATTTCTGGTTCTTGCCAAAGATGACAAAGACATTTTTATTTGAAAGACTATTGCAATGGAGTCTTGCAATAAGGGTACAGTTGGGCTCACCTCTGAACACAAGAGGAGAAGTAGGACAATGGAATACTATGCAGCTGTTAGGAAAAACTAAGTTATGAAATTTTACTATAAATAGATGGGCATGGAGAGGATCATGCTGAGTGAAATTAGCCAGAGGGAAAAGGAAAGATAATAGAATGACTGCATTTATTTGCAGAATATAAAATAAATAGCATGATACCAATATCCAAAGGCCAGACAAAACATGAATCAGGAGGTTTTATCAGTGGGTAGAACCTACTGCAAATGTGTGGGAGTCAGAGCTTAGGTAATACAGAGAAAGGAACAGTGTACTAATAATTATGGTAAATAACTCCTGTGTAGAACTGAGCTTGAAAGTAGGCAAAAGGATATACATTATAACCTCTAAATGTATGTATTGCAAGCCACAGTGTGTAAGAGAAGGGAGAGAGAGAGAAAACGAGAGAGAGAGAGAGAGAAGCAAAAAATTGCCTGCCGTAGATGCAGGCTGGGGATGGGGTGGCGGGGATCAGGGGATATTGGTGGTGGGAAACGGGCACTGGTGGAAGGATGTGTGCTGGAACACTGTATAACTGAAACCTAAATATGAACACTTTTCTAAGTATATCTCATGGTGGTATAATAAAAATGAAAAAAGAGGAGAAGTAGGAATTTATAGCAAGAGGTAGTGTGCGGGGAAGTGGATAAAAATGATTAAGAAGGTAGAGTAATTATTGTTAAAGGTCCTAGCAGTATTCTTGCTGACAGCAGGTCACGATGGTCAGTTGTCATTGGTGGGAGATGAGGAATTCATTCAGATAAGATAGCTAGGGTGGGAAATTCTGACTTAGAGACACTGACTTAATAGCATTCTTGCCCTTGAGGACCAGGCCAAAAGACAGGGCATAGAGGATTAAAGGGTTCAAGGGGGCATCTCAAAAATTCACTTAGGGACAATCTCTTCAAGACTCCGGTGTTTTTATCTTATCCTGATGTGTGTTTATGACAGTTCCTGGGCATTTTCTGCCAAGCATTGAGCTGAGGGAGAAGACAAAGACAGGTTTGCCCTTGAGTTACACCAGACTCCAGGAGAAGGCTTAGAGCAATTGTAAGGATCAATGATGTGTTAGACAGGGAAGTTTTCTGCATGCTATTTGTAATTCATTTGTGGGGGCACCTGACTCTTCTGCATGTTGACTTCTGATGCCATGCTGAGATGCCTTGCCTAGGGACTTGGTTGGTGGGCGTAGGCTGCCGCTGTTTGTGCTTATAACCTTGTTTCCCTTTGTTGCTTCCAAAGTTTTTCTTATCCCCTTGCCTAAGACTGTGTCCCTCCCTGTCTTCATTGTTTTGATTGAATACTTAGCTTCCATCTGCTGTTTAGTATACATACTGTTCAGATTTTAAGTTCCATGTGGCAGGACCTTGTCTTTTGCATTTTATTGTTTGCAAAGTTCATTCTGCATGTGTGATGCCCTTCATAAACCATGAATTTTTAATCAATTGGGTTCCAGCCACAACAGATCTTGACCTGACAGTTTCTAAACTCGGAGAATGTTTGAGATCGGAATTGCAAACCATTGTCCTCACAACTCTGTATAATTCCCATTAATTGCTCTAATACGCTGGCTCCTCTTTTTGATTGCATGCCCTTTAGAGGAAAATCATTGATTCATTAATTACAGCTTTCATCTGGACATTCCAGCATTTCTAAACATTTATTTGAATTTCATGCCAAACTGGGGAATAATTGCATGTAAAAGGATCATGCTGGGTTAGACACTGAGATGGGGTTTTCAAATATCTTTCTTCCAGTATAAATGGCCCAACTGGCAGCCCAGACATTTCATTGCTCCAGGCAGCTTGACCGAGTCCATTTTCTGTTTCGCGATAACGCAGGATAATAGATGAGAGTCGGAAAGGTAACCTTCAAGCTCAGTGGCTCAGACATACTTTCTGGTTCAGAGTTCTGGCAGGTGAGATTGCAAAGTCTGGGTCTTGGAGAAATGCTGAAGGATGACTGCAATTGGGGCAATATTAACACAGTTTTGTTCTTCCCCAGCGAATCCCATAAGGATCTATCTGTCAATATGGGGCGACAGCAATCTTAACTAGCACTGTGCACAGCTCCGCTAAATTCCAGCAGATGGAGCCTGGTTGAGACTGCCTTTCTGTTAGACGTGCCGGCTGCTTGCAGGCTTGCAGGCTTCTCTCCTGTCAACACAGATGCTGATGGTCACTGTCTCATTGCTGCAGCCCCCCCCCCCCCCCTCCACAGGTTTTTTCCTTCTTCTTGATAGTTCCTCTAGATGCAGTTATAGTTTTTGCAGGGTTGAGCCTGGCACACTTTTCTTTCCGTTTTCTTAGAAGCTTGCTTATTATCTCTAGTGTAGTCACAGATGGAGAATCACAAATGGAGGTTTTCAGCCACGTATACATAAAGGAGCTTTGCAAACAAACAGCTTCCAGAAACAAACATAGAGATGGGCTCGCTCTGGATCGTCACCTCCCTCATAACTGAAATGGCGTTGGAAGACAGCCTTCCTGACATGTTGTCTGGGCTCCTGGCTGCAGCTGGAGGCTCCCACTTGGGGAATTTTTCTAAAGAGTCAGCATGGAGACTGGAGTGCAGTTGCCACTGAACAGGTGAATGAAGCCCGGAAGGGGTGACTGACACTGTGGACTCTTGCTCCAGCTCTCAGATGCCATGGGACCTTGGGGTTGTCATTCCAAGTGAACCTTATTTGTACCATCACACTGTCTATTTTAATGTAATCACATGCTTTAATACAGATACTGGTGACTGCTTCAAACTACCGCTTGTCAAATACCTCCCATGTGTCAGACCTTAGGTTAGGCAATTTGCATATAGATTTTAATTTCATTGCTATAACTTTGGAAATCTGGTAGCATAACTATTGGAGAAATAGCTCAACCAAAGTTATAAAGGTAATAAGAAAACCTGAACCCAGGATGGGTTTTGGACACTGGAAAGTTTTTTTTTTCTCTTTCTCCCATGCTAGGCTTCCTTTCATTGAATGTCTTGGACTTGTTGAGGTTCAGTTGGGCACACACCTCTGTATGCGGTGTGTGTGTGTGTGTGTGTGTGTGTATGTGTGTTCCTTTGTGGTGATTTACCCCCTGAAAATAGAGAAAACTTTGTGGCCTGGCTCCAGATCCCCAGGAAACAGTTTGATCATCTTGAGTCATTCTCATGAGGGGGTTGCTCCTACTTTAAATATTTTTATTTGGGGGAATCAGTGAACTGTTGTGATTTTTTTCCTATGGAAATTAGAAAATAATTGAACCTTACTGCTTCCTTCTGAGTAGAGTAGAAGTCACATACCAAGTTCCGCAGAATGGATATGTCGTTCCCAACATTCTCCCTTCTGAAATACGACATGCCATTAAATCAGTAAAGAAGCGAACAGCACTTGGCCCAAACAAAGTCAGACTCGACACCTGAAGAATCTGCTGTCAGTTCTCATCAATACACTAGCTCGGCTCTTCACACGCTACCTGTCTGAATACAAGGTGCCCTCCCAATGGAAAACCAGCAGAACAGTTCTACTGTTCAAGAAGGGAGACATCCACGACATTGGCAACTATCGCCTATCTGTTTGTTGTCCATCATCTACAAGTTGTTCACTCGAGTCATACTGAACAGGATTGGCAGAACATTAGATAAAGGGCAACCATGCGAGCAAGCTGGCTTCCAAAATGGATTCAGCACAATCGACCATATCCACACAGTAACCAAGCTCATTGAGGCTTGTAAGGAGTTCAAGATGCTGCTCTGTCTCACATTCATTGATTTAAAGAAAGCCTTTGATTCTGTGGAGACTGAAGCAGTCATCGAAGCCCTAGCCAAACAGGGCTTTCAAACCCAATACATCAAGATCCTTCGTGAGCTGTATTACGGATTCACCACTAGGATCTCACCATTCTAGAAGAAAGTGATCATTGATGTCAGAAGAGGGGTTCGGGCAGGGTGATACCATTTCTCTGAAACTCTTCAATGCCACATCATGCGACAATTAGAATAGGAAAGAATGGGATTGAAGATAGATGGTCGGCAGCTACACCACCTCCACTTTGCTGATGACATCATTTTATTAACACCAAACATTAGCCAAGTGGCACAAATGCTGGCTGACTTCGACCGAGAATGTGGAAAGATAGGTCTACAGCTGAATCTCAACAAAACAATGTTCATGAAAAATGAACTAGTTCTAGAGGTCCCATTCACTCTCAATGGAACAAACATCTCTGAATGCAGCAGTTATGTGTACCTAGGTCGAGAAGTCAACATAATGAACTACCTAAAACCTGACCTGCGCAGGAGGAAGAGAGTGACATGGAATGCCTTCAAAGGCATCAAAGAAATAGCTAAAAGGACGAAGAACCTCTGGCTCTGGGCACATCTCTTGGACTCCACCATTTTCCTTGCATTCACATATGCCTCAGAGACCTGGGCCCTACGAAAGCAGGATGAGACTGCTATTCAGGTCTCCCAAAAGAGGAATCAAAAGAGCTATGCTTGGAATATCACACCTCACTCAAGTGAGAGAAGGCATCTGGAGTTCCGACCTCCATTGATGATCCAGAGTAGGGGGCGTATTTGCCAAGGCATCGCGAATATCAGGTGGGCCGGACATGTAATGTGATTTGGAGATGACCGCTGGACTAGAGCCTTTACCGACTGGATCCCATGGGACGTCAAAAGGTCACTGGCCGCCCACTTACAAGATGGTCAGACTTCTTAGTCAAGACCCTGAATGAATGGTTTGAGGCTCTTCATATTCCTGAAGCAAGCAGATGCCATTGGGCTACAGTGGCACATGATAGGGTCAAATGGAAATGTTACTGGTACCTGCTTGAGCAAATTGATGAATATTGGGATGTCAAGTGATCAAGTGACTGCTTGCTTATGTCTTGTTGAAAAGAAAGACCCTTTTGTTTTCTGTAGGTTATAGTTATAACTATACTATGGTTATAGTAGGTCTGGAAAATATCGCCTCCCTCACCTGGCTCTGAGCCTGTCCCAATTATTTTCTCATTTAATCTTCTAGCTAATTTGGAGATAAGAGTCACAATAATCTCCTCTGAAACAGAGTTAAGCTTAGGTATCAAATGCCCTTTTGTTGCAGGACACCTAAAAGCCTAAAAGCCTCTGCATCTGCCTTGGATTGCCTCCTGCAAATCACTTTGTAGATAAGGGGGTAGTTTAAATGTGGCAGTTTATCTGACCATGTATTCTGTACTGCTGGTATAAAATATTCTCTTATGCTACCACAATCATCGTGGGACTGGCTAGATCTTATCAGCATATTTGCCTGGCCATGTTGGATCTCTAAGTAATTAGACCAGAGAGAAATGCTGTTTGCCTCCAAGCAAGCATGGCTCCCTGATAACTCAAAGACAACTAAAATACAAAACTGCCGTGAAGTAGACGAGACTCTTGTGAAGGCTTGGAGAAATATTTAACAGGCATTAGTATTAGTCTTTGGTACAGAGACATGCCATCTCAGAAACCCCCTTCTATACCCTATAAGGCATTTCCAGGCAGATCTTGGCTCAAAACATTAGCATATAATAGGGTCTAGGTGAGATGCTGGGAGAAATTACCTCAGGGCATTTGACCTGTCCTGCTTCCCATAATAGTGGGAGGTCTGAGTTGCAGGGGTATAAAACCAGCCTGCTTCCTCTTCTCTCTCTCTCTCTCTCTCTCTCTCTCTCTCTCTCTCTCTCTCTCTCTCTCTGGGCTCTTCTTTTTGGGCTCTCTTTTGGGGCTTGCACTCTTCTTGGGAGTCTTGTCTTTGTCTCCTTTTACAGGGCCTTTACATGTGCTGGCCGCCATCTTGGCCTACACGTGGCTGGGATTCTAGCTGGGAATCCTAAGCACCGGATTTTTCCTGTTGCTGATTTGTATTCCTGAACCTGTGATAAGTAAAGTCTTTTAAAACTGCATCGGATTCCTGAGTCTTCATCCATTCACCGCCGGCTTTGGAGGTAGAAGGGAACTCACTTCCCGGCACTGTTGGGGGAACCCAGCAGTGTTCCTCGATACCCCTTGAGAAGGTATCAGTCTGGGATTCCCTCCTCCTGGTTTTCAAGGGCCTGGGGATGCCTCCTTGCCTCTGGAAGGCTGAGATACTCACAGTGTCTTGGAATAGGAAGCACACGACTGCCCTCTGAATGCAAGATTAGAAGAGCCCTTGGTCCCAGCAGGCCTCTGTGGCATTCCTCAATAAAGGAATATTTATAGAGGGCACTTAGTGTACAGTCTGACATCGTCCACCTGTTATACAACCAGAGCTCTGTGCTGCTCTGAAAAAAGGAAGATTGGACGTGAGCTTGGATAGCTGGGGGCACTGAGGCTTGAGGAGACTTGAGATGCCTGAGGGCACTGATGTCGAAGTGTGGCTCTTTTGACAGAAGGTTCTAACAGGGGCCGGGGAGATTCCCCCACCCCAACACACACACACACACACATACACACCCTTTGTCTCACACTGTGGTGTGTGTAAGTATGCCTGTGTGTATGTATGTCAGGGGTCAAGACACATCCTGGCCCACATGCTACATTCAAAGCAGGATTCTGATCTTACTTCATTCCAGTGCTCCCAGTGTGATTCTCCTCCTTTTATAGATGAGGGAACAGTGGCCCAGAGAGATAAAGGGACTCATTCAAGGCCATTTAGCAATTGCAAAATCTAGGAAATTTGCAGCTGATACAAGAACCAGGTTTCTGTAAGCAAGGTCATTAGCATGCATCTCTCCTTCCTATCATCCTACTTCCTGAGGACAATTTCAAACTTCTCACTTGTATCACTTGTATCACTTGTCTTCCTGTTGATCATTGATTTGCTCGAGAGTGGGTGCCAGTACCATCTCCATTCGTTGGGAATGAGATCCATTATTGTTACTCTTTTGGCATATCAAATATACCACAGGTGGCTTGCCAGGCTCTGCCATGGCTCTGGGTTCATTCAAACATATCTGGTTTTTATTCTTCTTTTTTAATTCTATCTTTTCATTCAGACTGCTTTTAATTTCCATAAAGATTTTATGATCCCCCACTCTCACACCCCAGACTCCATAGCTGCCTAGATAATATTTCCAGCTCAGTTTCTCCTTCCTTAGGGCAGCATCTCTGATTCCTTTACTGTGTTCTGGTAAACAGGAAGCTCGACACGTTTCCTTGCTGATTGCCTTTTTAGCCATGACAGTTGTGGAAGAAGAAAAAGTGGGGCCACCTTGGGTCAATACCTAGGGGGTTGTGGTCATGTAGGACCCCAACACTTCAGGTGACACCATCTGTGACGTAGAGATGTTCATCCCTCTCACATAGAGCCATCTTTTGTGAGGGGTTCGCTGCTGGTTCTGGAGACACCCCACTCTTACTCACTAGGGGAAAGTTTCTGGGAATGTGTTTTAAGCTCATGTCCCTTGCTTGACCCCACATATGTCAGTTCCACTAGCTGCAAGAACTTCCTGAATATCATTCATGCCCGGATTTGGGGCCAGAAGGCTCCCTGGACAGGACAGTGTAATATAGCATCATCCTGTGAATGGTCTCCAGGCCTTGCAGCAGGCTGGAGCTTACACGGACATAGTCTCAGCAGATGTAATAGTAGATTTCTGGAAGGGCCAGTGACCAGAAGGACACTTTAAACAGGGGTCACAGGTGGGTGCTTGAGATGGCAGTTCCTAGGGGAAGACAGGGCGTGACTCGACAAGGATGCTGGAAGGAGCTTGTATGACACTGGTGTTTGATGCAAGGATTCCGGGAATGAGAATTGTCAAGAGCATGAGTGGCGAGGTCAGAAAGAATGACTCCTCCGGGATCTAGCTGCTGCTTAAACAGATGCTGGCTTTGCAGGTCTGTTTTCATGTGCCCCTTGCGTGTGGCATATGGGTCATCTGGGGCAAGTCTGCAGTGGATGACAGTTGGAGGTTCTGGGCCACAATATACAGATGAGGGAAGGTGGAAATTTTGGCCATTTTTTATGATGAAAAAATAGTCATCAGCAGAACCAGAAGTACATGCTGGTCTCTGCCTCTGCCCCCAGCCCAACCCCTTTCCACAGTGCCAGTGTTCCTCCAGAGCACAGAAACTAAGATGAAAACAGCTGCACTTGCATGCATCACATCGCTCCATCACACCATGCTGGGCCGAGGACTATGGAACTTACACCCCATGTCCTGTACACAGCTTAGCCCATTACAGCAGCTGCCTGCTCAATGGTCTGTGATATGTGTTATTGTTGCTTTCAGTTGCTTTCAATTCGAAGCAACAGTCACAGATTTTTTAAAATGTATGTTTATTTCTTGTTAGAAAATAAATTTTAGGGTTTCTGAACTGTGACACTATTGACACTTTGGGCCACGTAATTCTCTGTGGCAGGGGCTGGCAGTGTCCCTGGCCTCCTCCCCCACTGGATGCCAGAAGCAATCATAGCCCACTCCAGCATGATAATCGTAAGGCACCAGTGTGAAGTGTTCTCAGGGAACTGGATCACCCCTCGTCCCTTCCAGAAGACCCACAGGATGGTCTCCTTGCCTTGTTTACAATTTAAAGTTACCAAAGGCTGTCAGCATAGTCTCCTTCCTTATTCACAGAACTATTTGGCTCCCAAAATTTGAAAGAAAACCAGTGGTTTTCTTTCAAACTTTGGGTGGACTTTCTAAGGAAGTCACTACAGGGTGACTGCAGACCACCCTGCTGGTCATTGCAGGGTGCACGCAGGCCTTGTGTCTAGAAGCGTAAGGGGAAGAAGGAACAGAGCAACCGTTTCTGTGCAGTGTCTCTGACATTGCCCCCTGAATGAGCCTTCTCAACACTGAGATTCCAAACAGTGGTAAGTGTTGGCAAAGGGGGAAAATTAACCCAGGGTCTTTAGTTGGCTTCAAGTACTAGGAGATTTTCCTAGACTTGAAAAACAAGCACTAAAACCATAAAGCATCAAGCTCAGCCAAACCTGCAATTTCTCAGCAGAGTAGTGAGGAGTTCTGGCTTGTCTAACCTCCTCTGATGGCTTAACCATCCTCCACTGCCTCCCCAGTCTTTCTGTACTTAGCCTCTCCTGTCAGTAAAGTGTTTCCCTGGCTAACAAAGGAAAATACATGCTGTGATCAGTTTCTTAATAATCTTCCATAAGCACAAACATTTCTGCTTGGTGAATAAAGAAATGGAATTTCCTAAGAGCCAGTATGTCCTTTTTTATTTCAGTGACAAAAAATCTCTACAATCAGTCTTGAACTACAGAAAAGTGTGAAAACACTTATGTTTTCCAGAGACCATTTGAGCCTGGGGTCTTTCAAACCCTGGTACTCTGGTATCTATTTCCTACACACAAGGGAAGCCTTCCACATTATCCTGACTACTCCACAGCATGTATGAAACCAGACAAGTAATTTGTAATTCTCACGCTTTCCTGGTGTCACCTTGGATCCCATCTATCTATCTATCTATCTATCTATCTATCTATCTATCTATCTATCTATCTATCTATCTATCTATCTATCTATCTATCTATCTATCTATCTATCTATCTATCTATCTATCTATCTATCTATCTATCTATCTATCTATCTATCTATCTATCTATCTATCTATCCATCCATCCATCATCCATCCATCCATCCATCCAACCATCCATCCATCCATCCATTCATCCACCCCCTCCTTCCCCTCCCCTCCCTCTCTCCCTCCATACATCCATTTAAAAGTTTGTTTGTTTTTATTTAATCACTGTGAGATGCCCATTACAAAGCTGTTCATGGTTGGGTTTCAGTCATACAGCGTTCCAACACCCCTCCCTCCACCAGTGCACATTTCCCAGCACCAATGCCCCTAGTTTCCTTCCCCCACCACAACCGGCCTCTATGGCAGGCACTTATCTTCTCTCTTCTTTCTCTCTCTGCTCATTGTGGTTTGTTGCAAGACAAGACACACTGAAGGGTCATCATAGCTACCCTCGATCACATTTAACTGATGGTTGATTTGTGAGGTGTTTATTTTGTCACAGTTTTTATGTATTTGGCTGTGCCAGGGATGTGCTGTGCAGTCAGCATATGCCAAGTGCTCAGCCACCGATCTCAGATCTCAGGGGTCTTTTAGAGTGAATGGCTTTAGTTCAGAGTCACTTGATGTTCCTACAGTTACATATTCTTCATCTCCTACAGTCTGGAATGTTACTTTCTTCCTCTTGACTTTTCATGACTTGGCACTTGGGAAGATTTTAGGTCAATTTGGTTGACTTTCTCTCAATTTAAGTTTGTCTAATATTTTCTTCTGATTAAATTCAAGTGATGCTTGTGTTTTAGTACAGTAGAATTATATTGCTTAGAGATCTTCTGAGGTTCTAGTAGTCCCTTATTGCTCTTCATGGATATTCAAGTCATGCTTTGGGTGCCAGCTCTGCTGATTCTACTATGCTGAACATTTACAGAAAGACATAAATACAGCTGTGAAAGTGTGTTGTGTTTATATTTGTAAATACACATTTGCAAACATCCTACTGGCTCTGTCCAGAGAGGTTCAAGGAAAAGAGTATCCCTGGGGGTATATGTGTATGCTGTGCCTAATTCCAGCAGCATTTTATGCTTTAATAATTATGTCATATGCGTAAATACTACAAGCATATGAAAACATTATTTGAAAGTTTATTTAAATCTCATTTACACATAATTGTATTTTGAAAATTTAGAATGTTTTAAATATTTGGGTCAATGTTTTCCATCCTCTAAACTGAGAGAATGAAAACTCGGGGAAAATGAGAAAATGAAATCACAAGCCGAATACATGCAAAAGAAATGTAAATAATGAATTTTTCATAGGGTGTGTTTTATAAGCTTATAGCTCTTATAGTCCAAAGTTATTAAAGTTTAAAACCACACCTACATTTTGGGACGTACTAGATATTGAAAAACAAATTGACATGTGTATATAATTCCAATCAAACAGAAAAGCCTGTTCCAATTTTCTGCCTTTCCTCCCCCCTCTCAGTGAGAAACTGTTTTCCTAACTCTTTTAACGTGCCCTGCCATCCCCTAAGCCTGTGTGACCTGTGTACCACACTTGTTCTCTACCATACTCAGAAAGAAACTGAAAAATATTTTAGTCTCCCTTTTCTTTTACTCTCTTCCACCCCCAGACTTGAACCCTGCTGTCCTGGACTCCTGACCTCTCCTGCCCTTGACAGCCCCTCATCGCTTCTACTATCTGCTGGGCTGAAACACTCCCCTTCTTCTCTGACCCCCATTCACTGATGTAGGCTTCTCTGGGTTCATCATCGCTCTTACCACACCCCTATTGCAATGCCTCTTAATTCTAGCAGCTACCTTTATCCTGCTTTTATGTTTTCAGCTGTGAAGAGATAAGTATAACTACCTCTGTTATTGCATTGGATTGGAGACGCATCTGTTTTCCCTTCCACCCCATCCCTTTCTTTCTCTAATTGACCTTGAGGCAAATGTGCAGCCTGGGAATCCTAGGAGGACCCCTCGGGTGCTGAGGGTCTTCATTGGATAGTTGGACCTAATGTCTCCCAGGGGCAGGGAAAAGCAGGGTACCAGGCTTCTTTCAGAAGACTCAGGCCCAAACCGTTCTCTGAAGCATTGAATTCAGAGCTAGTCTATTGTGCCTTTATTTTACCCTCTGAGTTGTGCTATTCTCCAGAAAATTAGGAGATAGATATTTTTTTCTAATCTACAAAGAGCCTTATAGGCCTTCCAGTTGAATGCTCACATTTTGTGGGTGATCCTAGATTCTGAGAAGGGCGGGACTTGTTTCAGGCACATGGTTACTTGAAGTAGGGTAAGAATACAGCTCTCTAAACATACCATATTAATTTATTTTATTTAACTTTTTATTTTGTCATTAGTGACTTGATGACATTTTTATGCTTAGTCTCCAATAACTGGGTATATGGACAGAGTGGCCCAATTGATTTTTCTCTGTCTTTTCATCACCATCGTCCCCTTCTGAACTTGTTTACTTTCTGTGGCCAGTCTATCCTATTGGTTGGCTACTAGTCTTGTGCCTTGGCCCCTGTTTACCAATTTTTACCTGGATCTTGTGATCCCTTGGGACATCCCAGGGACGTGAAAAGAGGGAGGTGGATATGGCCTCTGGTTGAGAAATGTGTCTTAAATAAATACTTAGATTTCTGGAGACAGCAGGTCCTAGACCAAGATGCCTGGGCATCTGGTGAGAGTCACCTTCTTGGTTCATAAGCTGCCATCTCCCATAGAACCTCAAGTAAAAGAAGGATCCAGAGGCTCCCTAGATCCCCTTTGAAAGGATGCTAATCCAATTCCTGAGGATTCTGCCCTCATGAACTAATCCTCTTTCTTTTTTTTTTTTTTTTTTTTATTTTTTTTTTTTTTTTTTTTCCCTTTTTATTTTTTTTTTTTTTTTTTTTTAGGTATTTTATTATACCACCGTGAGATATACAAATAAAAAGATATACAATTAAAAAGTTCATGTTTGGGTTTTGGTCATACATTGTTTCAGCACCCGTCCCTCCACCAGTGCCCATCTCCCACCACCAACATCCCCGGTTCCCTCCCCCCTTCCCCAGCCCTGCTCCATGGCAGGTTCTTTATTTCTTTCCCTTTCTCTCTCTTTCTCTTTTCCTTCCCTTCCAGACTATGGATTACAGAACATACATTAAAAGGTTGTCATGTGTATCCTTTTTGCCTCTATTTAATGCTCAGTTCTAGGTTGGCATTAGTACCCTCGACTATTATTAGCCCCCTGTTCCATTTTCTGTCTTACCTAAACTCCTGACTCCCACACGTTTGTGATAATCTCCACCTTTGACCAGACCTCCTGATATATGTTTCACTTGACCTTGGATATTGGTATCATAATATGTACATATATATTTATGCCATGCAAATAAATGCAGTCATTCTGTATCTGTCTCTCTCTTTCTGGCTAATTTCGCTCAACATAATCTTCTCCATGTCCATCCATTTATAGGCAAATTTTATAACTTCATTTTTCCTAACAGCTGCATAGTATTCCATTGTGTAGATGTACCAAAGCTTCTTTATCCAGTCATCGATTTTCGGGCACTCTGGTTGCTTCCAGATTCTGGCTATTGTGAATAATGCTGCTATGAACATAAAAAGTAGGGATGGTGTTTCCGCTGCGTATTTTTGGTTTCCCAGAGTAGATTCCCAGGAGTGGTATGGCTGGGTCAAATGGGAGTTCAATTTCTAGTCTTTGGAGGAAAGTCCATATTGTTTTCCAGAAAGGCTGTACCAGCCGGCATTCCCACCAACAATGGATGAGTGTCCCCTTTTCCCCACATCCACGCCAGCACTTGTTGTTCTTGCTCTTTTGAATATGTGCCAGTCTCTGTGGTGTAAAGTGGTATCTCATTGTTGTTTTGATTTGCATCTCTCTGATGATTAGTGATGATGAGCATTTTTTCATATGTTTTTTGGCCATTCGAATTTCTTCCTTGCTGAAGTTTCTGTTCATTTCTTGTCCCCATTTTTTGATGGGGTTGTTTGTTTTCTTCTTGTAAAAGTTCTACCAGTGCCTGATATATCCTGGATATTAACCCCTTATCAGATGGGTATTGGGTGAATATTCTTTCCCATTCTGTGGACTGCTTTTGTATCTTAGTCACTGTTTCTTTTGAGGTGCAGAAGCTTTTCAGTTTCATGTAGTCCCATATGTTTATCTTTTCTTCTAGTTGCTTTGTTAGTGATGTTTCACCTTTGAAGATGCCTTTAGCTTCAATGTCGTGGAGGGTTTTTCCTATATTTTCTTCAATGTACTTTATGGATTCAAGTCTGATATTGAGATCTTTAGTCCATTTTGATCTGATTTTTGTGCATGGTGTTAGACACAGGTCCAAATTCATTTTTTTACATGTTGCTGCCCAGTTTTCCCAACACCACTTGTTGAAGAGGCTTTCCTTACTCCTGTACAAAGAAAACTACAAGACCTGTACAAAGAAAACTACAAGACACTGCTCCAAGAGATAAAAGAGGACACAAGAAAATGGAAACACATTCCCTGTTCATGGATGGGAGAATCAACATTGTCAAAATGGTAATACTCCCTAGAGCTCTGGACAGATTCAATGCAGTCCCTATAAGGATACCGATGACATTCTTCAAAGAAATTGACCAAACGCTCCTGAAATTTGTATGGAACAATAAACCCCAAGGATAGCTAAAGCAATCCTCGGAAAAAGAAGATGGGAGGCATCACCTTTCCCAACTTCAAACTGTACTACAAGGCAGTAGTAATTAAAACAGCATGGTATTGGAATAAAAACAGACCTGTGGACCTATGGAATAGAATAGAGTATCCTCACACCCAACCTCAAACACATGATCATTTAATCTTTGATAAAGGTGCAATGAGTCTAAAATGGACTAATCCTCTTTCTTAACACCCCTCCCCCTTAATATCAGGACCTTAGAGTGAGCATTTTGCGATATGAAATTGGAAGACTGAAGTGGAGCTAAATGTTTGTGGAAACATTTAGTCTAGAACACTTAGATATTTACCTTTTGCTTTTCTATAGTGCAACAAAGTGTTTGCTTATGAAGATGGAGAAATTTAGGTAAGAGAGAAACATGGCAAAAAATTTAAAGTTATTTAAAAAATTTAAAGTTATTTAAAGTTATTTATTTTGAGGTGACCAGGAGGGAAAGTGGGTTCTAGCCCTGGCCTGCCATCCAGCAGAGCCTCTCAAGACGCCAGAGGAACCCCCCACACCATGAGGGCCACCATTTTCAACATCTGGCCTCCTGAGCTCTGCCCAGCAGAATAAATAAATGCACGAGATGAGAGGCTACTACAATAGTATCCCACCTGCACAGCAGAGCCTGGCAAGCTACCTGTGTCATATTTGATATGCAAAAAACCAGTAACTATTATAGACCACATTACCATGACCTGAAGAAATGGTTTGAGGCTCTTCATGTTCCTGGAGGGAGCAGATGCCCTTGGGCTACACTAGCATGTGTAAAGGATGTATGGAGATGTTACTGGTGCCTGCTCGAGCAAATCCATGAACAACGGGACAACAAGTAATACAAGTGATTTTAAATTTTAAAATCAATGTGCATATCTAAACATTTTAATTTTACTTATAAAGACAGATGATACAATTTTTGGCTTACTGTAAACTATTGACATTTTGTAATGAAAATGGCCCACTTTCACTTTGATTTCTTTAATGAAATCTAAAAATTGTGGTGCTTTGATGTTCAACATCATTTATTACAAAACCACAATATAGGACTGAACTGTTTTTAACCAGTTGTAAAGTTATATTCATTTTTGCTTTTCCTCCAAAAACATCTTATTAAAGAACTGTGAATTACAAAGTTATTCATAGTTGGAACATGCAACGCTCCATCACCAATCCCCCGCTCGATATTGTCAGTTTCTCCACCCATTTTTCCAGAGTCCCTCTCCTACTACACCCCTGGACTCTTTTACACTGAGCCTCTGTCCTGTCACTTTGATATGTGTTTTCTGTAAGCAGAAAATGGATCGATTTTTTTCCCTGATGTGTTCTGCTATTCTGTGTTTTGTGGTATAAATGGCTGTGTTGCTGTGTTGCCATTTTACTGTATAGGGTTGTTGCTTGTACAATTGGCTGTTTGGTTATATAAAGGTTTATATCAGTGGTCTTTCAGTATTTCATTCAGGCTTGGTTTAGTTATAGCAAATGCTGTCAGCTCTCGTTTTTTTTTTTTTTTTCTGGGAATGTTTTTATCCTTCCCTCTCATGTAAATGAGAGCTTTGCAGGATCATGGATTCCAGGTGGAAAGCTTTTTTCCAGAGAGTAATTTGAGTATGTCAATCCACTCTTTTCTTTTTGTTTTTTTTTTCTTTGCTTTTTTGGGTCACACCCGGTGATACTCAGGGTTATTCCTGGCTCATTGCTCAGGAATTACTCCTGGTGGTGCTTGGGGACCATATGGGATGCCAGGGATTGAACTCAGGTCAGCCGCATGCAAGGCAAACGCCCTACCCGCTGTGCTATCGCCTCCGCCCCCAGTTCACTGTTTTCTTTCCTGTACTTTCATATGAGAAAGCTGTTCTGATTCTTATGTTCCGCTTCTATTAAGGTTTCTCTTCTCTAGAACTGTTAAGAAGTCTGTCTTTCTCTTTTTGATTTGCCATTTTGATTACTGTATGTCTTGGTATTCTGCTTGGGTTCGCTTTGTTTGGTACTCTTTGGTCTCTTGACTCTTCATACGCCCTCCCTCCCCAATTCCCTCTCCCCTCCTCAAGCCTGCCTCTATGGCAGGTTCTTTATCATTTTTCTCTCTCTTTCACTTTCAATATCTCTCTCTCTTTCTCTCTTCCTTCTCTTATACATTGTAGATTGTAATACATACACTTAGAGGTTATCATGTGTATCTTTTGCCTGTATTTAATGCTCAGTTCTAGGTTGGTATTAGCACTTTCGACAATTATTAGCACACTGTTCCTTCTCTATCTTTCCTAACCTCTGACTCCACGTTTGTGGTAATTTCCACCTTTGACAAGGCCTCCTGACCCATGATTTGCCTGACCTTGGATATTGGTATCAAAATATGTATAAAGAGAGACTCGCAGACATGGGGCAGAGCTGCTACTGGCTCTCCCTGTGACCAGCCACTCACGAGGCGCCCGGGAGGGATAGTGGGTTCTAGCCCTGGCCCACCATCCCACCAGAGCCTCGCAACAAGCCAGACGACCCCCCCACTCCATGAGGGCCTCCATTTTCCACATCCGACTTCTCTCTCATCAGACCTCCACCCAGCAGATCAGTCTATCAGCGCCCGGTTCGCGCAGCTGCTTGCGGCCGCACGGTTCATCAATAAATGCTGGACTTAGAGATGCCTACAAGAGTATGCTACCTGCATGGCAGAGCCTGGCAAGCTACCCGTGTTGTATTTGATATATATATGCCAAATACCAGTAACAATTATAGACCTCATTCTGGAATGGATTGAGGCTCTTTATGTTCCTGGAGCAAGCAGATGACTTGGGCTCTACTAGCATGAGACAGGACATATGGAGATGTTACTGGGGCCCGCTCGAGCAAATCGATGATGAACGGGAAGACAGTGATACAGTGATACAGTGAATATGTATAAATATGTAAATATATTTATATATTTATGTCATGCAAATAAATGCATTTTATATCTGCCTTTTCACTTCTGGCTAATTTCATTCAACACGATCCTCTCTATGTCCATCCATTTATAAGCAAATTTCATAACTTAATTTTCCCTAACAGCTGCATAGTATTCTATTGCATAGATGTACCAAAGTTTCTTTATCCAGTTATCAGTTCTGGGGCACGCTGCTTTTTTCCAGATTCTGGCTATTGTCAAAAGTGCTTATATGAAAATAAAAGTGCAAATGGTGTTTCTGCTGTGTGTTTTTTGGCTTTCCAGGGTATATTCCCAGGAGTGGTATGGCTGGGTCAATGGGAGTTCTATTTCTAGTCTTTGGAGGCATGTCCATATTGTTTTCCAGAAAGGCTGTACCAGTTGACATTCCCACCAGCAATGGATGAGAATCCTCTTTTCCTCACATCCACGCCAGCACTTATTGTTCTTGCTCTTTTGGATATGCGCCAGTCTCTGTGTTATAAAATGATATCTCATTGTTGTTTTGATTTGAAGCTCTCTGATGATTAGTAATGATGAGCCTTTTTTCATATGTCTTTTGGCCATTCAAATTTCTTCCTTGTTGAAGTTTCTGTTCATTTCTTCTCATTTTTTGATGGGGTTGGCTGTTTTCTTCTTGTAAAGTTCTAACAGTGCCTGATAGATCCTGGATATTAACCCCTATCAGATGGGTATTGGGTGAATATTCTTTCCCACCACATATTCTTTTTTTTTTTTGCCTTTTTGGGTCACACCCAGCAATGCTTAGGGGTTTCTCCTGGCTCTGCACTCAGGAATCACTCCTGGCGGTGCTCGGGGGACCATATGGGATGCCGGGGATCGAACCCGGGCCGGCATGGGCCGGCTGCATGCAAGGCAAACGCCCTACCTGCTGGGCTATTGCTCTGGCCCCCCCACCACATATTCTTACCCTTTCCATTTTTCCTCTCCTTCTGGTATTCCTATTAGTTAGGAGATTATTCCTCTTACTGTTATCCATTAAGTACCTTTCATTTTCTTCCATTTGAGTGCTTCTCTTATCTTTTTCCAGTTCCCTCTCAATGCTGGCTTGTATTTGTCTTTGAATTTATCTAAATAGTTCTCTAACTGTGTAATTCTGCTACTCTGGGTTGTCACTGTATTCTTTGCTTCCTTCAGTTTTATATGGAATTTGTCATCCTCTGAATCAGTTCTTTTTTATTTATTTCTCATATAATTATTGTTTAATTTTTTCTGGTCAGCCTTGCTTAATTTCAGTTGCCAATGCAGTAAAAGTTGATTTCAGGTCCTTATTGAACAGTCTTGAGAGTTATAATGGACTTGGGGGGTTTGCCTGACTCTCTAGAGAGAGATAGTTCGGCTATCTCTGCCATACATTTGAATTCCTTAGTTTTCCTATTGTCCTTTGAGTTTTATATGGGTTAATGGTGGAGTTTTAGCTTCCCAATTACTTAAGAACTGATATGTTCAGTTGTTTAGGCCATAGGGCTACTGATAGTACTATGTTGTTCGTATTTCCCCCCTTTACTATGCAGTGCTATTAAGACAACAACAAGGGACTTTTGAACTTTTCACTCCATTTAGTTGCCTGAGATATATGACTGTACAAGGGAAGTAAAGTATGGTTGTTGCATTCACTGAACTCAGTATGAATTCTGTGTTGTGATCAATGTGTTTGCATGGTTTTGGGTTTGGAGAATTGAGCTGTTGTCAGACAGGTGACTCCCCCAAGATAGGGACTGTGGTTCATGAGGGAGAATCCTGCAGGGTCCTGGAAGCAAGATGTTCCATGCCGGAGCCTCGCCGGGTGAGAGGCAGCAGGTGGGCAGAGTCCTAGTGCCCAGAGACACACACCTGGGTCAGGAGAACTGGACTTCAGACAGGGCGACTCCCCTCATCTCTTCCTTTTGGCTTTTGACATTATATTTCTGTTTGACTTTTCCTCAGAATTTTAAATGAACATAGTATGTCTGTTTTAAAGTTTGGTAGTATATCAAGATAGTATTAGTGCGTGGAGGTAATGGTATGTAAGAGTACACATGTATCTGCATATGTTTATCTGCTTTCTTGGGACACTGTTCCCCATGACATCTTTCAGTAAAATGCCACCATAATCCATAAGACCATTTCATTACCCCCCCTCTCCACCTTATGTAACCCCCAGTTCTGCTGTCAGCCTCAGGGAAGGGAAGACCGGGAAGCTCTCAGATTGTGGTTGCTTTCAAATTTCTCTTAGTTGTAGTTTAGGTTACCTTGTGACAACAGTAGTAACATTTATGGTTTGTCTATGTAAAGTTACCACACCTTCAATACCACCAAAGTAACCAAAACTGTTCACTATTGCCCTTATGTCACTGCTATCCGCCTCTTCCTCATCCTCCTCCACCACTGCTTGTTAATCTCAGGTTTGCAATCCAATGTTACGAATCTGTCAACATTCAATATTATTTATTCCCTTGTTCTGTATATCTGTTCCTTTTCCTTGTCCTTTTTTTTAGTTGTTTGGGTCACACCCAGGAATGCTCAGGGGTTACTTCTGACTCTTCTCTCAGGAATTACTACTGACGGTGCTTGGGACCTTATGGAATACTGGGGATGGAACCTGGGTAGGCTGCATGCAAGCAAAAGCCCTACCTGCTGGACTGTCGCCTCCAGCCCTTGTGTATTTCTTAAGCACAAATGAATAAGATTATCCAAATGAATAAGATTATCCAGTAGTTGTCCTTCTTCCTCTGACATTTCACTTAAAATGGTATCCTCCAGTTTCATCTAAGTCACAGCTACCTGTGAGATTTCATCTGTTTTTATAGTTACAAAGTACGCCATTGTGTATATATACCACAGTTTCTTTATCCATTCATATTTCTTTTGACATTGGGTTGTCTCCCATATCTTGGCTATTGTGCTTAGTGCTATATTGAATGTAGAAGTGAAAACATTCTTTTCAAATTAATGATTTCGTGTGTTGGGAGTAGATGCCAAGAACCAGATTTCTGGGTAATAAGGAAGCTCTATTCCGTTTCTGCTGAGATGTCTCCATACTATTTTTCATAGAGACTGAACTAGATAACATTCTTACGAATGGTGAATGAGTGAGCCTTTTTCTCTCCACATCCTGCCTACACTTCTTGTTTCCCGAGTTTTTTCCTATATGCCATTCTCACTGATGTGAGATGATATCACATTGTCATTTTTATTTGCCTTTTCCTGATATGTGATGCTGAACATTTTTTTATATGTCTGTTGGTCATATTTTCTATGTCCATTGGCCATAAATTCTCTTAAGGAAAGTTATTCATTTACTTTCCCAGATTTTGATGAGTTATTTGTTTTTGTTGATGTTGTTGTTGTTGAGCTTTGTGTTTTATAACTTGGAAATTAGTCCTTTATCTGATGTGTGGAGTGCTAATATTTTCTCTCATAAAATAACTTTTTTTATTTAAGTTCAAGGATTTTTTTTCCTCAGGCAAATCCTTTCTAGTTTAATATAGTGTCATTTATTTATTTCCCCCACTAAGTTAAACAATTCTTTATTTTTAATCTAGTAGTCACTTATTTTTTTTTTCTTAAAGTAATCATCTATTATTGGGCACTTGGGTTATTTCTAAATCTTGAATAATGTAAACAAATGGTACTGCAATGAACACAGCTGTGTGTATCCTTTTGAATTAGTGTTTTTTGTTTTCTTTGGATAGATATCTCGGATTGAATTGATGAGTCATATAGTTGTTCTATTTTTAATTTTTGATAAATCTACATACTCTTCTCCATAGAAGCTGAACTATTTACAGTGCCGCCAATGTGAATGCGGTTCCTTTTCTCCAAATTATTGCCAGCATTTCCCGCTTTCTTGTCTTTTAATATAGGCTATTCTCGTGCGTTTGAGATGATATCTCATTCCCAATTGGATTTTAATATTCCTGTCTATAAACATGATGTATTTTATACTAAAAGTCTTTTATTCATGAGGTCATACATCCTCAAAACAAATGCCTATATAAAATGTAATTATAATGTATAATTTCCATTACTATTAAGAATTTCTTTCTGAATTGTTTTTTTAAGTATTGGTTCATTAGTATATGTAAGTATCAAAAGCTTGTATATTTTCAGTGAAAATAAGATGTAAATTTCTTTGGATATTGTGGTCCAAAGAATGGATCCAGATACAGCACAGTATGAACAGCCTGGGGACAGGTGAGTGATGCACCTTCTTACATTGTGGGGAAGGATGGTGTGGATGGTAGGAGGGACCTGAATCCCCATGACGCCGCTTTGACCATGGGCATGCTCTTCATCAGCATTTTAACAGAAAGCGATAGAAGCCCAACAATGGGAAGTCATTTTTGCGAACATCCTTCATGTTCTTGGTGTTTTAGTACCTCCTCCCAAGTACTTCAGAGACTCTAGTATCTCCCCTAGGCCTCACACCTGCGTGTAAAGACCCCAACAGTGAAGGCAGCTCCTGAATCTGGTCTTGGTACATGAGTGTCCCTCTGCCTAGAATGATGTGATGTTTAATCTCAGCCATTTCTTTTCTCACTACTTTAGGTAAATAACTGTATCTTTGTTGCCACTGTGTCTTCAGTACCAGTCTGTGCCTAGCTTGAGAGAGATGAAGATGAGTGGAACTTGGTCAGATTACTGCCGTAGGTCTCTGCACTCTAGTGGATACCCAGGTCTTATGGGAGGCACAGGAGAAGGAGGGAGCGAGAAGGAGGGGGACATGGAAGCAGGCTTCTTGGAGAGGCGTCGTTTCAGTAGGTTTCTGAGAAGGTGGGGGTAGTTGAGAGTCTGAGAGAGTAGCAAAGATTGTTTCTAGAAAGTGACAGGAGGACAAATCAATCTGGGTTTTTCCTTAATTGGCATCTGCCATCCATCAATCACTGACTGGATGATGTCCCTAGTGACATCCAGGATGGTATCAAGTGATATGTGATAAAGCACTTGAGACAAATATAGGGGCTTTAATTGCAATATATATTAAAGCAATTAGCCTAATTATGGAGACGGGGAAAGACTACATCTTGCTCTAAAGAGCTGTTGTCGGCAGCATAAAATAATAACTGCTCCCTCTGACTGCTTTGTGTTTTTGACAGGAAGAACAGTCTGGGAGATGGTTGTACTATTATGACCACTAATAGGAGGAACCTGGGCACAAGACTTAGTATGGGACTTAAGGCACTTACTTCCATGTGGCTGCTCTCGTTTTAATTCAAGGCAATGTGTGAGAATTCCCTGAGCATTGCAGGGAGCAGTCCCAGCCCAGAGTCAGTGTAACCCCTGAACATCACTGAGTGTGCTTACACCTTCCCCACTCAAACCCAAAAGGAGGAAACTAAGCCGAGAGAGGGTTATTTCTCCTCCACACTGCGGTTCACAGTCAGTGACGTCCCGCTCCTGCCAGCAATCTGCCTGCTCTCTCCCCTTGCACCTCTCTGCACTCCCGGGACACCTATTAAGGCAACTGCATCCTACCCCAGGTGCACTAAGTGCTCTTGTGCTTGGCTTGCTGATGTATGTGTGGCTCTTTCTGCAACTGTTATCAAGCCTTGTCACTGACCAAGAGTGGGTGCTCAGAGAGGAGACAGTTGAACAAGAGACACCTGTCTCTGGGATTGGAGGACCTGCGCTATGCTTATTGTTCAGCCACCCAATAGCCAGTGCATTCATCCACCATAATTCATCCCATCAGTCTCTCAGGCAGCAAACATTTCTCCAGACCCCAATGATTTATAGGCTCTATGCTCAGTATCAGAAATACAGAAAACAAAACACAATGCATTTCCTCTTGCTTACCATCTGGACCGGGAGGGAGATTTCCAGCAAATAGACCTCCAACACCACTGAGAAGAACCAGGGCTTTTGAGGCCCAGGGGAGCGCCCCGGTCCTTCCTCATAGCTTCCTTTCCTCCTCCTTTTCCATTATGTCCAAATGAGTGTGCGGGTGCTCTGATGATCTCTGTCCACAGACACAGAACTACGGTGCAGGTTACAGATCCTGTTTAAATGCTTATAGTGAAGGTGAGCCCTATTGGGATTGGCTCTGGGGTGGATTGAGCCAGCTGCAGAGTACCCTTAGCTGCCTTTGTACAGACCTTCATCATTCACACTTGCCCGGTCCTGGCTCTAGGGAATCCAGGTGGTGGGCATGCAGGTGTGGTCCACCTGAGCTGCTCATCGCTGATGTGACTTCAGCTCCATTCCCATCAAGCCTATTGTTTTCGAGTCGAACTGAGCAGTTTCTATCCCATTTTGGTGCATTGTTGTATCCACTGCTCTGCTGTGGATGAGTGGTGAACATCTGATGTAGCGTTGCTCTAACACCTAGCTAATTCTCATGGTATGAACATTTTCTGTTTGAAAAGTTAGGAATTTGGAAGTTCCATTGTTTTAGATAAAGGATTGTAAACTCAGAGCAGAGATTCAACATGTTAAAATGAAAATCTAAAAAGAAAGATTTAATCTAAATGTGTAAAGAAAATGCAGTGGGATTGAAAGTGGGGATTGCTTTCTGTGCTGGGATGTGCTGGAGTGTGAAACGTGAAGCAAGTCAGAGACTCAGGCAGTCTGGAAACTGGTGCTTGGGGTGACGCCCGCATGAAGCAGTTAAGTCTAGTCCAGCCAGGGAAGGAACTGGCCGAGGCCATACATGTAGTTGGAATTGCAGCTGGCACTGAACCCATGTCCTGGGCTGCAGATCTGGTGCGCAGGGTCTCAGCTAAGTGGCCCTGAGCTGACAGATGGGAGTTAGGCCTTCTGAGCACCCCAGCACCTCAGGCCCAGCCACCCCATGAGATTGTTCAGACTTGCATCCGCTCCCTCTTGGGGGTTTTGTTCCCAGACACTCTGTAGGCTGCTTGGTTCACTACTGGTTTATTTACAAGAACCCTCTTCTCTCCATAGTGCGTGGCTGGACATGTGGGCATCTGTGCTGTGTCCTGGCCTGACAGCAGCACCTTGAGGACTGTGCCTCTCCTCACTTGTCCATCAGGCACTGCCCACCGCCCACCTCTTAGGTGTGAAATCGCCTCTCTGTCTGACAACATGGCCAGGACTTGTTTTAGAGCTGCAGATTTTCAGTGCTGACATTCTGGCAGGGAGGGAGGGCTGTCTCCAGGCCTTCCAGAAAACCTCAGAGCCAGCTGACCTCTCCTCCCTGACTGCAGCTCGGAGGGGCTGTGCTCATAGTGGAAGAAACCCTAGGGATCAGGTTTTTGGGTTTCACCAAGATTGACTGAGCAGCAGAGATTGGACAGAGCCCAATAGCAAAGCCCCAGTGAGGACGGTGACAAATGCGAGGAGATGAGGCAGCACCTGGAGATGGAGGCTAGAGCGAGGCCTGCCAGAAGGGGCTGTGTAGCCCTGCAGGTGGTTGCGTCACTGTGGCAGAGGGCAGCCTGGGCATTGGTGCCACCTGAGCTCCTAAATGGCCGGGAGCAGCACTCGGACGTGCAGGAGTGGGTGGCAGAGCTGTAGGTGGGGCATTGAGTCTCTGGTAAAACTGAACAGGAGGCTGAGGTTTGGGAAAAGGCTGACCTGTACTGAATGTGTGCAGTCTGGAGCTGTCCCGACTGTGTGCAGTCTGGAGCTATGCGGAATGTGTGCAGTCTGGAGCTGTACGGAATGTGTGCAGTCTGGAGCTGTCCCGACTGTGTGCAGTCTGGAGCTATACCAACAGTGTGCCGTTCTGAAGCTGTACTAAATGGTGTGCAGTTCTGGAGTTCTCACCTGTACTGAATGGGTGCAGTTCTGGAGCTTTTGCACCCTCTTTTGTGTGTGACTTTCCTTCACAGGCTGAGCCATTCATTATCCTTGCCAAATCTTCCTTGGGGATTCTGATAGTTTTTTGAGATGGCTCATTTGAGATGCTCCTTAGCCTAGGTCTAGGTCTGGCAAGACTGAGAGCTGCTTGTCTTTGTTGTTTGAATGAGCCAAGACAGAATGTGCTGCTGTCTCTGGGTGGAGGAAGTAGCTGCATGGTTTACCCCAACTCCCAGTGAGAGTAGGAGCGTGGCCACAGAGAGCCTGGAGCCACCATCTTACTAATCACTAGAAACGTCCTTGTAGTTCTGCATTTCTCATCTTGGGAGGAGGGGAGGTAGAGAAAAGTTGGGGCTGCTTTACACGAGGAGCTGACCTCAGTACTCCCTGTGCTTGGGTTCCAGAGAGCAGGGTAGAGTGGCTGGACAAAAATAGAACCACATCGTGGGCCTGACTTTCCTCCTCAGCGCCCTCGCCCTGCTACAGGTTCATCTGTGCATACCTGCTCATTTCTTTTCTGCTCTGGAACTTGACTTTTCATCAGGAGTTCCTGGTGCCTTAGACCTTGCAAAGGGCAGTGGCATGGCTGTATTTCTCCTTGTACATCCCAAGATTGAGGCCAGATATGTGCATGTGATAGATTCCAGTGGCCTTGTGCTGACTATGAGAATCAAGAATGACTGTCAGCCTTCGACCAGCCAGGCCTTACTGTGCTAAGCATCTTGCATCAGCAGCATTTCATGCAGACTTTAAAACACATTGTGATTAGTCCCCAGTTTCAGGAAACAGAGTGGTTAGTTATCTTGCCTGTTGTCACCCTGGTATTTGGTACAAGAGCTGGCCTCTGAGCCCGGTGGGTTTGCTTGAGGGGCGACTTCTCCATTAGAGAGTGTAATACTGCCTCACCAGTACGTGCCTAGCCTCTGTCACCCACTGCCTGCTGGGCTTCCGCCTCAGGCCCCCCAACCCCCCACTATGGTGTTCATTGTGCATCATATTCAGGTGAGAACAAAAGATTTTGCTCTTTTCTGCCTTCATTTCTCTCAACCAAACTGCCCAGCACTGTATGGGGAGACCCTCTGGCCTCTCTCCTGACTCTCCACCCTCCATATGATAGCCCTGCATCATTCTGTCCTGCTCACGAGGGTCAGATTCCCCCTAACTCAGAGCCCAGATGTGAGCGCCCACATGGGCAGTGAGAGAGCCCAGATGTGGGCACCCACATGGGCAGTGAGAGAGCCCAGATGTGAGCGCCCCACATGGGCAGTGAGAGAGCCCAGATGTGAGCGCCCACATAGGCAGTGAGAGAGCCCAGATGTGAGCGCCACATGGGCAGTGAGAGAGCCCAGATGTGGCGCCCACATGGGCAGTGAGAGAGCCCAGATGTGAGCGCCCACATGGGCAGTGAGAGAGCCCAGATGTGGGCGCCCACATGGGCAGTGAATGCTCTCACCCTCACCTGCAGACCCCATGCCCCCTGCAGAGGGCTTTCTGGAGAAGTTTTTCCTGGGCAAATTTTGGTGGCTTTTGGAGCATTTGTCCTTTTTTTCACATGGACCTCCCAGACCCCCTAGCCCCTAAGACCAAGCCCACTCACGACCAATCCTTATTCAGGTCCCAGTTTGGGCCCTAGTGAAGCCAGCCCGCTGATGGACTTTTGCAGATGGGAGTCATTGTAGAGTTGTGAGAATTACTCTCTGCCTGCCTTGGACCGATTCTTTTCTTCTGAAAACTAATTAAAAGTGAGCTAAAAATAAAATCCCTCTCAGTATTTAAGTTGCAAAAAGTGAAATAAATGAAATGAAAATAGAATGACTTCTCCATTTCCGCAGAGTAGCAGCCGCTTCTTGTTATCCCAGAAGGGAAGCTCGTGCTCTGTCTACCTTCACATCGTTCTCAGTTTAATTGCTTCGAGAGCCCAAAGAAGAGTGGAACATTCACTTTGTGTTTGTGGGGCCTAAATGGCAATGCACCCCGCATTCTCTAATGATGCATGTGCAGTGGTTAAGAGAAAGTCTTCTCTGAGTGATGCTTCTGCTGATAGATTTAATTTTTTTTTTAAGTTTCAAGATGTATGTGAATTGGAACCAGCCATTCTAGTTAAAATAGGGTTTCAGCTCATTCAAACGAAGCCTTGAGAATGAAAAAAGAACTAGCTGTAAAAGATACTGAATCTGGCTTCCACCCAGGATAGAGAAAGCAGGATGGTGTCTCATCCTCTCTTTGCAGTGAAAGAGAGCCAGCTTTATTTCAAATTTCCCACTGTCTCTAAGGCCAGCTGAAATCTGAGGCTGCCAAAGTAGTGACTTGGGACAAGTCTTAGGATGGACAAGAGTGACACATGCTCAGCTGAGCTGGGAAAACATCTTAGCACAAGGCATTCAGCCAGAACAGCTTTACTTGTGGAAGGCTCTTGGGGTTGCTGGTGGCATTCTGTGCCCTTTTGCAGTCTCTCCTCATCAACCCAAGGGACCCCATCCATTGCGCCCATAGGGGATGTGTGGGAAGTCCCGGAGGGTGGAGGTGACGGGCTATCAGCACGTGGAAGGGATGTGAGATGTGCCTCTGTTAACCCTCCTTTGCATTGAGGGTCTGGCTGAACATTCCTGGCTGTGGCTGAGGAAAGAAAGTAGAGAGAGCACCACCCTCCCGGTGGAAGGGAAGTTCAAGTTCTGACCTTGGTAGACAGGTAGGAGGCCACAGTCCAGAAACCCAGGAGAGGAAGTGTAGAGCCAACCAGAATGACAGAGACATTGCCTGTTTGTCCTGATCCCAGACAACATATTGCAAAGGTTTCAATAGCAGCACATGACAATAGGTTGGTGCCAGGAGCAGACCAGGAGAGGTAGAAAGAGACCATTCTGAGTTCTAATACAAAGAAAACACAAAACTCTGGATCAAGTAGACACTGTCCTAGTAAACACTAGGCACAAGCTGTTGTTATAGGAATTTGAATATTGTGGTGTGCGGAGGGTAACCATAGCAACAGTAAGTCTTAAACCCAGTCCAGTATCTGACTAGATAATGTGAATTCCTTAAGCGAGACACTTAGAAAAGGAAAGATGTGCCTATTTATAGCCATAAAAATCACGTATTTTCCTCAGTTTCACCTGTCCTACACATGTCTTGCTTTCGACAGTAGATCATAAGGTGTATGAAAAGGCAAGAAAAATATCAACACACTCCCAAGCTACAGAGTCCCTGTAGAACAGCACAGATAAGATACAACTGTAGGAGCTGTCATACAGGGAATTTAAAATCAACTCAATTGATATGTCCAAGTCCCAGATGCTTTCCCTGTTGAATGAGACCAAACATGTAAGAAATAAAACAATACCATTTCTATACACACTCTTGCAGAAAATGCAAGTGTGAACTTGTATTCTTGAACTTGCCTACTCTATAAGGTTAGTATCACCTGAATAGTAAAAGCCAAACAGACGCTATAGCGTTATAGAAAATAGAGATGGACACCATATACCTCATGAACACTGAGGCAGTGATCCTCAAGAAGATGTTTGTGCATCAGAGTCATCAGAACATAAAAGGCAAATGTATGATGACCAAGTGAGACTTGACTTAGGGATGCAATGTTGATTTTTTTTTTTTTTTTTGCTTTTTTGGGTCACACCCGGCAATGCTCAGGGGTTTCTCCTGGCTCTTCACTCAGGAATTACTCCTGGCGGTGCTCAGGGGACCATATGGGATGCCAGGGATCGAACCCGAGCCGGCATAGGCCGGCCGCATGCAAGGCAAACGCCCTACCCGCTGGGCTATTGCCCAGCCCGCAATGTTGATTTAATGTTGGGATTTAACCAGTGAAGCTCACTCATGGAAAGATTGAAGAAATGCTGTCATGATTTTTTTGTTTGCATTGGGAAATACCTGATGGTTCTTTGTACTCATTCCTGGCTCTGTGTTCAAGGATTGCTCCTGAGGAGGCTCAGGGGATCATATGTGGTACTTGGGAATGAAGCCCAGGGGGAATACATACAAGGTAAGCTCCCCTTACCCTCTGTACTACCTCTTCAGACCCCAAAAGCCATATGACTATCTCAATAGAAACATAAATGGCTTTTAGTGAAATTAAACACACAACTGTGATACAAATATAAGCAACTTAGGGATAGAAGGGAACTTCCTTCTCTTAAGGGATTGGAAAATAGGTGTGGGTAGGGTGGGGATAGGGATGTCCCAGGATCAAGTGCTGTCTGTAACAACTGCATCCATCTGTCTGCAGAGACAAACACAGGCTCTAATTTTTTAAGTTTGTCTCTCACAGTTATAGGCACAGCCACTTTGCTTGTTGTTGAGGATTAAACAAATAAATACATGAACTGTAGAAAGTGGGGTTTCTCACTGCAGGGAAAGAAGAGACAAAAAAACAAGAAAGGGTAAGATTAGAATAAACTCTAAAGGGTTTAATACAGAGATCTTAATATGAACTTTTAGTTATTTTGTATACGTATGTCAGTGTAAAGACTAGGCCAATGCAAAATGTATATAATCTAAAAAATTGTAAGCTTGTAAAAAAAAAGTTAAAAATAGTCTGAAGTTTATTTAAAGCTTTTGTAATAGAGGATTTGGAAAATAGCGAAAAACGTCAGGTTTGATTCCAAATAATGCCAAGACTCTGAGATTTATAGAGAGAGGAGGTGGGTATATGAAAAGTTATGAAGGGTGCAAGAGAGAAAGTACAGAAGATAGGGTGCTTGCCTTGCATGTGGCCAACCTGGGTTCGATTTGTAATATCCATATGGTCCCTTGAGCCCTGCCAGAGTGATCCCTGAGAGAAGAACCAGGAGTATGCTTTGAGCATAGCCGGGTATGACCCATTATGAAAGTTGCTCTCAGGGGTAGATTTTTGCATAACTGTCCTACCAGGAATCTTGTAAAAGGACTGGGAAAGTACACATCAAAGTGGAGATAAACAGCTCGATCAGATATCAGGGGTTGGGGATGACCTGGCAGGATTCTTTGATGGGCTTGGCAAGATAAAGGCATCTTCTAAATGAAACACCACTGACCAAGAAAATGGCAGCAAAGACAAACAAATGGGACTACATGAAACTAAGAAGCTTCTGTACCTCAGAAGAAACAGTGACTAAGATACAAAGACAGCCCACAGATTGGGAAACAATATTTACTCAGTACCCTTGGATAAGAGGTTAGTATCCAAGCTATACAAGGCACTGGTAGAACTTTACAAGAAGAGCCAACCCCATCAAAAAATGGGAAGAATAGAAACTTCCTCAGAGAAGAATTCAAGTGGCCAAATGGCATGTGAAAAAGTGCTCTTCCTCACTAATCATCAGGGAGCTGCAAATCAAAACAACAATGTGATATCATCTCAACTTATTCTAAAAAAGAATAAGCACAACCAGTTTTGGCGTTGATGCTGGGAGAAAGGGACTCTCATTCATTGTTGGTGGTAATATTGACCTATCCAGCCATTTTGGGAAACAAGATGGATATTACTCAAAAACTAGAAATTGAGTTCCCATTTGACCCAACAATACCACTCTTGGGAATCTATGCTGATTCCCAATGGAATCAACACACAATGGAAACACCATCTGCACTTCTATATTTATCACAGCACTATTCACAATACTAGAATCTGGAAACAGCCTGAATGCCTGAGAACGGAAGACTGGATAAAGTAACTATGTGCATCTACACAATGGAATACTATGCAGCTGTCAGGAAAAATGAAGTCATGAAATTTGCCTACAAATGGATGGACATGGAGATTATTATTCTTAATTAAATCAGTCAAAAGGAAAAGGATAGATATAGAATGACTGTATTCATTCATTGAGTGATGACCTGGGTTCAACCTTGGCATCCCATATTGTCCCCTGAGCACTGCCAGGTGCTGTAGCGTGCTCCTCGGTAAATCATGAGTAAAGAGCCTGGAGTAACCCCTGAGCTTCACCAGATATGACTCCAAAAGCCAAAAAAAATTCAGATCTCCAAAAAGATATTTGAAAAAAAATGCTTTTCATCACTAATCATCAGGAAGTTGCAAATAACACCAACAACGAGAGATCTCACACCTCAGAGACTGGCACACATCTCAAAGAACAAGAACAACCAGTGCTGGTGTGGATACTGGGAGAAAGGGACTCTCATTCATTGCTTTTGGGGAATGTTGACTAGTCCAGCCTTTCTGGAAACAATATGGATATTCCCAAAAAAAGTAGAAATTGAGCTCCCATTTGACCCAGCAATACCACTCCTGGGAATATACCCTGGGGTCGGCCCAAAAATGCACAGCAGAAACACCATATGCACTTCTATGTTCATAAGCACCACTCTTCTCAATAGCAAAGAATCTGGAAAAACCTGAGTGCCATAGAACAGACCACTGGATAAAGAAACCATGTTATGTCTACAAATGGAATACTATGCTGCTGTTAGGAAAAATGAAGTCATGAAATTTGCCTTTAAATGGTTAGGCATGGAGAGTATCATGCTGATTTGAAATTAAAGTGTTAGAGGAAAAATATATAGAATGACTGCATTCATTTTTGGGATATAAATGGAATATTGTGAGACTAAATCCAGGGCCAGGCAAATGGACCAGGAGGACTTGTCTAGGGTTTGAATCTACCACAGAGGTGAAGGGACCAGAGAGTAGGTAAGATAGAGAAGGGACCAGTTTGACAATAATAGTTGGGAATAGTAACTCTGGACTAGAACTGATTGTGGAAAATAGTTCAAGGAATATACACAATAACCCTTCAGTTACTTGTTTTGCAAAACACAATGTGCAAAGGGAGTGAAAGTGAGAGAGACACAAGAAAATTTCCTGCTCTAGAGGGAGGTTGTGGAGGGTGGGTGGGAGGGACGCATGGCACTTTGGTGGTGGGAAATGTGCACTGGTGGAGGGATGGGTGTTAGAACACTGTGACTGAAACCCAATCACGAACAGCTTTGTAATGGCCTATTACATGGTTATTCAAAACAAAATAATTTTTTTTTAAATTGGCTGGACTTGTCAGGTTAAAGGTTAAGGCATTGTGGAGAAGAGGATGTCAGAGGAGACTGAGTTTGTCAGGGGTGATTATTTTAGCATAATGAATGCATGGATTACTGTGTTTTTGGTATAAATGTGGATGCTTACTAATCCTGTCTGCTTAGAGAGTGCAGAACAAAGACACTCTAGAGCAATTAGCACACCTAGCTTCCAGGTACTGATTTCTATGTTCTATTTCCAACAAAAGGAACAGGGACTCCTTGGAGAAATTTCTAGATGGGTAAAAAAGACAGACTAAGTAACTGATATGAAAATCATGGAGTACATGAATAGAGAAGGGACCAACATTTCTTACATAAAAATTCCTATTAAAATAGGGGAAAAAAGAAGAAATATTATCGTTAGAAAAAAACTGCTAAAATAGCTGCAGTCAAGATAATTGGGAAATTATGATTGCTTTAAGAAGAAACTTTAAGAAGAAACAGGAGCTTTGCCTAAATACAAAACTTTTGAACTTTCTGATGACTGTATTATCTTTTGATATGTGTACAATCTCATTGGTATTTCCTCCAGAAGACTACTACCTTTACCTTGAATGTGGGCTGACTTTTTGGGTCTTACTTTTTAGCAAGCAGAGAACAGGAAAGGACAGACACATTCATCAGGGGATTAAGGTGATAGTCTTTAGTTGATAGCATGAGTCCTAAAAATGTTACAGGGCGTCTCATGTGTTGTTCTGGGACATTGATAGTATTGGCTTCATCAGATATCCTATAGATATAAAATCACATGCTGAGTTAGATTCTGGAGTTGATAAGAGCAAATTGCTCTAATAGAGAAACTGGAAAAATCCTGTATTTTAGCTGATAGCAATACCAGTGTTATATTTTTTTGTTTTGAAAGATGAACCAAGATTTTATATTACTAGAGGAAGCTGGTTGATTAGCAGGTAGGGGGACCAAGCGATAGTCCAATGGGTAGGGCATTTGCCTTGCATGCAGCCAGCCGGTGCTGGCCTGGGTTCGATCCCTGGCATCCCATATAGTCCCTCAAGCACCGCCAGGAGTAATTCCTGAGTGCAGAGCCAGGAGAAACCCCTGAACATTAAATTTCCTTTTCATGTCTTCTGTAAAAATAACGTTTCTCAAATAAAAACTTGGAATAGGAACTCAAGTCTTTTAGGGAAGAGAGAGGGGTATTTACTGATAAAAATCCACAGATAAAAAGTCTGCAGATGTTTCTGGAGAAGGGGGCAAGTCAGAACTGCATCATGTCCCGCGTTGCTGCTCCATGTTACTTTCTTTTCCTCGGAATGATAGTACTCAGTGCCCCACGATCATTTGATCATCTCTAAAATGATGCTGTTATATAAAACTTAGTATTCTGTGAAACAGCATCTGTAGGATTACAGAGGTGGAGGTTTATACATTCAAACACTGGATTAGATTCAAGGAATTTGCTCAAATGTGAGAAACCATGATGCATGCAACTAGAACTGTGATGGAAATATTAGAGTTTTGTCTTAGGTTTTCTTCTGTCTCCGTTACCTGAGTTTGCTCCTCTGATCTCAGGCTCCTTATTGCAAGATGTGGATTTCACTCTGTTGTAGTGAAGGTTAATGATGATGAGGAGGGTCCCGGCCTCTGAAGTCTTGGTTTCCGCTGAAGTCTTGGTGACTCACTGTAGCTCAGCGTGCACATGTATAGGGCAGTTGTGCCCATGAATGTGCTTGTTTCCTGGAGCTTCCCCAGTGGGACGATGGTAATTGCCTACTGTGCATTCCATAGCAATCAGAGCTTATCTCTCCCTTCTTTGTCCTTTTTTTTTTTTTTTTTACAAAATAATGCCCTCAATGTTGTCTTCTCAAATTAACTGTCTTGCATCCTAGGAACTCCCATCTCTTTCCTTTTCATCAAAATCTCACAGCCTTGTTCTCAGTGGTGGGTTGAACACTGGAGTTGTAGATGCTGTTTTAGACCATTTACATAAACTTTGCCTAGGAGAACCCGATGGGGCAATGTTTGAAGGATGAAGGCTTTGGAGGAAAGGATGCAGAGAGTGTTAACTGTGCCACTCTGGAAAAACTTAATACCCTTTCTCATCTTCTGTCCGTACCTGTGTAACTGGATGGCTCAAACCCAGTTTTCTGTAGCAGGTTTGCTGACTCTGCTCAAGGAAAGTTGCCCGTCCATGCCAGGCACAGAGTGGATCCTCTTAAACAGCCTTTTATTTCCCTACCAGACTACAGTGATTTGAAATCTAAACCCTTCTGCTGGTGGATTCCAGAACCTTGTACCCGAAGCTCAGGAAGGTATTTTGAGGGGTTTGGAAAGAATCTAGTGCTTTTCTGTTTTTTTTTTTTTTTATTATACCACCGTGAGATATACAGTTACAACAGTGTTCATATTTGGGTTTCAGTCATACAGTGTTCCGGCACCCATCCCTCCACCAGTGTTCATTTCCCACCACTAATGTCCCTTGATTTTCCCCCTCCCCAGCCTGCATCTATGGCAGGCAGTTTTCCCTTCTCTTTCTCTCTCTCATGCGCTGGCTCTCTCTCTCTCTATCTTGCTCTCTCCCTTCTCTTACACATTGTGACTTGAAATACATACAGTTAGAGGTTATCATGTACTTTCAATGTCGTACTTTCAATCCTCAGTTCTACACTGGTATTATCACTTACAATAATTATTAGTACATTGTTCCTTTCTCTGTCTTACTTACCTCTGACTCCCACACATTTGCAGTAGGTTCTACCCAGAACCTAGTGCTTTTCTGTAATACATGGGGCTACTCCAGTCCCCAGGCTTGGTGAGGTAAATGACAGCTTACCTCTGTTCTGGGGTGAGGAACCATTTCTCTCTCTCTGAGCTTCTTCAGCATGTTGTTCACACCTGGTTCTTGTTGTTCTCCCAGGGTCCAGGAGTGCAGAGTTTTCACTATTCAGTATTGCTATTAGATCATGGTTTCTGGTTGCATGGTATCGATTGTATTGTCAGCTTCCATCTCGGGCCTGACCCAGTGTCAATGGTCAGTTACTACTCCCAGGATTGATTGGTCTAATTGGAATTCTTCAGGAACTTGGAAAACACATGCTTGAGATTTTGACATTTATTCTGAAAGATCATATTTAGAAATTGATTGGCCTTTGCTAATTGGGTAGAATATGCTTACTCCTTTGAAATCTGATTTCAATACACTCCCTCTCAAGAGTTCCTGTTAGCATGTGGCATTTCATTGTTATGGAATGGCCTCTCCCCAATTATGTTCTGGGGCTAAGCAAATGCAGTTCTGTTTCATTTCAAATGGGAGGGTAACTGTTGTAAGCAAAACATGGGTCAACACTGTGTTATATGGAAAGCAGTCAGCTAGCGTGCAATGATTGAATTAATTACTGATTGAATAAGAGCCTGGGCGAGGGACTAATTCCTCACACTTGGTATTTATGGGTTAAGAAATAAAGTAGATGAATTAAACCCTTCTGCAGCTCTTTGAGATGGGCAGGGCACAATCATCCCATTTTGCAGTTGAGAAAATTAAAATGATTTTCAGGAGATAGGGGTCTTATGTCCCCACTCATTGGTTATGTGTTTCTCCATACTCTCATGGCCACACTAGAAATGAGCACTGTTATTCTGTTAGTGTTAATTTTCACTGTTGCTGGGGATCAAACCATGACCTTACTTATGAGAGGCAGGAGTTCGACCACTGAGCAGTATTCCCAGACTCTTCAATACCCTGCAAAGCCCCTTGTTCATGTTTTACTGCAGACGGCACTTCTTTGTCTCTCTGATGGAGAACTGTATTACTACTGCTTGCTGCCCCTTCTTCTGTCTGTGTAATGTCAACAGGCCTGGAATATAGCTGAAATAATTGGGCTGTGGGGGTTCTGAGGCAGGAGTTTCCTGTCAAGTCAGCTGCCACCAATTCTTCATCAATGTGGGGAACTCAGCCGTGCAACGCCCCTTTTCTCCCCCTCACCTGCAGACCATGCAGCATCAGCACATTAAGAGGTGGTCTTCCTGAATGCTAATTGTGTCATTTGAAATAGAAATAATCGGAAATCACAACCGCCGGACTGTCGCCACTGTGCATAGTAGCAACAGAAAAGTTACTGTTTTCTCGGTGCAGTCCCACTCATGCTTAGAAACAGTCTGTGCTTAATTTTTTCACCTTTCTCATCTGTGAACTTTTTTCATCGGTTGCCTGATCCCTTCTGTCAGCCTCTGTTCATTGTGCTCCAGCCCTTAGCCATGTGCTGAGATGAGGGTGACTGGCCTCGTCTCATGTTTTTGAATAAGGGACAGAGAAAGTTATGTTACATGGTGAGATAGTGGGTGAATTAAAAAATTATTATCTCAGAGCTATAAATCCCAGAAGACCCCTGGTCACCAGGCTTGGGGCGGTCCAGAAGCTTCTCAGGTGGTGTGACATTGGTGTGACATTGAGCTGAGTGTCAGAGGGCCACCTTGCCAGCAGAGGGCCACCAATTGCTGCTGGAGATAGACTTAGGAGCTATATTTTCTTTTCTTTTTCCTTCTAATTATTAAAATTAGACTCACACAACACTGGGCAGAGCTGCTACTTGCTCTCCCTGTGCCCAGCTGATCACAAGGCGTTCGTGAGGGATGGCGGGTTTTAGCCCTGGCCCACCACCCCAGCAGAGCCTCGTAAGAAGCCAGAGGAACCCCCACACCATGAGGGCCTCCATTTTCCGCATCCAGACTCACCTCTCGTCAGAACTCCATTCAGCAGAAGAGCTGATCAAGCCTGGCTCAGCGGCCGCTTTGTGTCGGTATGGTTCATCAATAATAGCTCGAGTTTTGAGTTGACTACTAGAGTATCCCACCCGCATGGCAGAGCCTGGCAAGCTACCTGTGTCGTATTTGACATGCCAAATACCAGTACAATTATAGACCTCATTCCTATGACCTGATGGAATGGTTTGAGGCTCTTTATGTTCCTGGAATGGGATAATGCCCTTGGGCTATCTCGCATGTGACAGAATGTATTGAGATGTTACTGGTGCCTGCTGGAGCAAATCGATGATATACGGGAAGACAGTGATACAGTGATTTTAAAATGATTTTAGTTCAGGTTACAATAATGTTAATGTCAATGATATTGAGGTTCACAAAACCTAGACATTTAAATAGTATTAACTAAGTCACCACTGTAGGAAGGCAGAAGGTGGCAAGAGCTTAATATGCACCCCCCATCACTGCATCACTGTCTTCCCGTTCATCATCGATTTTTTTCGAGGTAACATCTCCATATGTCCTGTCTCATGCTAGTAGAGCCCAAGGGCATCTGCTTGCTCCAGGAACATAAAGAGCCTCACTTTGGGAGCTTTTCTTAGTCTTGGACACCACCCAGGCATCCTATGTAAAGAGATCCCACTGGGAATGAATAAGTGGTCAGGGGTTTGGGAGCTTTAGATTTTCTGGCACAGGGAGCAGCATGGCGAAGACAAGCCCATGCCTTGTGAACATGTTAGTCTGTGTGACAGCACTGTCCACTAAGGGACTTCAGACAGCAGTGAGAGTTGAGAGCTGGATTGAGGTCTGAGGCAGGAAGACTCCATTTCCTGAGCCAAGAAGATTCAGTCTATAGGTCTTTGGAGGTTATGGAAAGGCTTTTAGCTGCAGAGAGACTTGCTGAATTCTGACTTGGAGGAGATACACTCAGGTACACAGAGAGGTGGAGGGAGGAAAATGGTACACAGAGAGGTGGAGGGAGGAAAATGAACAAAACCCAAAGCATGGAGGAATCCAGGGAGACAGAGACTTATTCAGAGGCCTTCTCGGAGGGCTGTGGAAGAGGTGAGTACCTGGGCCTGGCCATGTGGCCCAGTGGGGATCACCTTCCTTGTGGGCACGAGGCCAGGAGTTTGACTCCAGCTACCATCCTCTGTTGCCCATCACCCAGATTCTGGCGACACTGGCGCCATGTTTTTGGTCTCTGCTATGCCACTACCAGGTTATGAAGCCCAGGCAGAGCTATAACAGTGGCTACAATGAAGGGAAGGGGAAAGCGGATAGAAAGAAGCCATGAGATCAGGAACTGAACTAGAGGTGCAGACACCAGGACCCACAGGGAGATGTCACCCAGGTTTTGCTCTCTAGAACCTTCTGCAACATGCCTTTTCTCTTTGAATCCTCAACTTGTCTGCCGACGTTGCTTCAATCCCTGCTTTCCTGATTCACCAGTGAGTGAGGCAAGTCAATGAAGATGCTGCCAGGGTGCCCGCTAAGTGGCAAAATACTCTTGATGGGGGTTAGTTATTATCACTGAACTCAGGGCCTGTCACACAATGGTCTCTGGAACAAATCTCTTTTACCACCTGTTTTCATACATCAACTTTTCTTAGGACCAAGCTGTGTGTTTTCAGTGATGTCTGTGGCTACTTTCCTCTAACACTGGCATAGAAATGGCATAAAATGTTTAGTATCTATATTTTGCTAAAAAAAAGTTGGCTGCTTTCTGGCGTAAGTCATGGCTTTTGACAACTCCAAATTTCATTATTAATTGATGTGTGACAGTCCCAGAGTCTCGTTTATAGACTGATTTGTGCACAGCAGGGTGGAAGGTGCTGGCTCTTCTCCCATCTGGGCTGGAATGATTTCTCAAAAGGGAAGGGGATAGCGTCACCTTCATAGTCCTGTGGAAAGAAGCCAGGAAGACTGTCCTTTTGTTGGGAGCTCGCAGACTACTTCAGAGAAATATTGTGAATTTCTGCATAGAACCTGGTACTTCCTTACTCTTTTCTTTCCTGGTGGTTATTTTTACCTGACTGTTGTTCATTTCACTTATTTCTCAATTTCCTGGAGTAATTTTGTTTCTATCCTTCTCTTCCCCAGTAATTTTCTTTCTTTTGTTCCAATTAACCACCGGTGTAATAATAAGGGCAACCAAATCAAATTATGGTCATTATTGCCGAACGGCTCAGCTTCAGCCAGCATGTGGGCATTGTCCCTTCGTCAGCTCAGACTCCTCTTTACACCCCTTTGCACTTGGTGGCTCGGAGCAAGGCCCTGCCATGGGGACAGATGGGCAAGAAGTCATTATAAAGGCTCTAGATTGCACAGCCCTTTCGTGTAATTCCTTTTCTCACAAAAGTCGACTTGGACGCCAGTTTTCAAATTGGGCCTCCAGCAGTTCTTGGCTCCCGAAATATCAGAGGATGTTGAAGCTGCATGTGCTGTTAAATATTGTCTGTGTTTAAAGCAAATAGGGAAGCATGTGGCACCCAAGTACAGATCACCATTTCTCACTTTACTTTCACTCACTAAAACCCGGTCTGTTCCAAGGCTGGGTTTGGAACCAGTGCTCTCAACCCGGAGAACGGTCCCACCCTCCTGGGCTTGATTTCCATTTAGCAAGGAGAAGAAAAAGAAAAGCAAAAGCAGGGGGTCGTGGTCCTGCAGAGACCTCAGAAGTGCTGGAGCTGGGCGCGTTCACTGTACAGGTGGTGAGGGGCCCTGGCTGTGTCTGCATGTTGTTTGTTTATGTGGAACTGTCCTGGGCAGCTGCTGAGAAGCAGGCAGAGTATCTGTCCAGTTGTTCAGGATTCATTTGTCCTTTTGGCTGGCGAAGACGCAGAGAGCTCTGCTCTCTCTCACTGCTGTCATGAGCCAATTTCCAGAACTGGAAGCTGGTTCCTCATCAAGTCTCTTTCTCTAGCTTAGCCTGGCTGGTCTTTTCACTCCGAAACCCATCCTCATTTATTCCTCTCTCAACAGCCATTCTCTCCCTTGGACATGCTTCCACCTCCTTTTGCAGGGACCCTGCCACATTGCTTCGTGGCCCTCCCTCCGGAGAGAGCAGTTTGTTAGGAGGGTGACTATGGCGAATGGCACCAAATGGAGGAACAAATAGACATGGAAAACCGAAACAACAAAGGACATGGTTCCAAATCTTGGAATTTGCAGTTTGCCTTCGTCTGACACACCCAAAGCCCGCTGGAGTCAGACCCACATTCCTCTGGATCACTGTATCACTGTCTTCCCGTTCATCATCGATTTGCTCGAGCGGGCCCCAGTAACATCTCCATATGTCCTGTCTCATGCTAGTAGAGCCCAAGGGCATCTGCTTGCTCCAGGAACATAAAGAGCCTCAATCCATTCTGGAATGAGGTCTATAATTGTTACTGGTATTTGGCATATCAAATACAACACAGGTAGCTTGCCAGGCTCTGCTGTGCAGGTAGCATACTCTTGTAGGCATCTCTAAGTTCAGCATTTATTGATGAATGGTGCGGCCGCTTGCTGCCGTGGGAGCCGGGCTGTGATAGGTTGATCTGCTGGGTGGAGTTCTGACGAGAGAGAAGTCCGGATGTGGAAAATGGAGGCCCTCATGGAGTGGGGGGTCGTCTGGCTTGTTGCGAGGCTCTGCTAGGGTGGTGGGCCAGGGCTAGAACCCACCATCCCTCCCGGGCGCCTCGTGAGCGGCTGGTCACAGGGAGGGCCAGTAGCAGCTCTGCCCCATGTCTGCGAGGTATTCCTCTGGATACCTGCCCACATTTCTGCTTCTCAAATTGTCAACCAGGTCAATTTTAATTGTCAGTGGAGTGTAGGTTAGATATGGAGCAATTAATCCTCAGTGGAAAACCCATGTAGGCAATGATTCAAGGAAAATGAAAGGATGTAACAGCTACAAGGGTTTGGAGTGTTTGGTGGAAGGGACACAGGCAAGACAGGACATTGTCACCATTGAGGGATGCCCCAATTGGGACAGAGGCCACATTTAAGACTCTGCAGGAGAATGATGCTAGTTCTGGAATTTATCAACAGAGCAGTGGACACTTTTTCAGGGGTGCCTGTTGGTGTTTGGTGCTCAAGATGCTCCTGGCAGGGCTTCTGGGGGTGAGAGACATAAATTTAAGAATGAAACAAGTAGCCTCACACTTATAAGTCATGAGCTCTCTCAGCAAGACCCATCCTGAGCTCATGGGTCCACACAAGCCCTTTCCTGCAGGGGCAGGATTGGCAGTGAAAAGTGGGGGTACAAATCTGTGTGCTGCCTGGAGCACACAGTTCACCAGAGTGTTCTTTGGGTTGGTTCTGACCAGTTCCCTCCCAGAAACTTTTACCCTGATACTTCTACAGAGTCCCCAATGCTTGCTGTCTTCTCCTCTAAGAGGTTTCAAGGTCATCCACATGGGACACCATACCCCTAATACTCATGTTCCAGACTCAGAAAAGCTTCTTTTATGAAAACTGTCCACGAATACACAAGAACTAATCAGAGATCCTTGCCAGTGGGCAGTTGGGGCTTTGCATTGACCCTGGCAAGTCATTGACATCAGTTTAATCCTAAGCTTTGCACATATAGTCAGTGAGGCCTATTTTGGAGTGGGATTGTGGTGAGGACTCAGGTAAAGAATGTGCCTGTCTTGGAGCAGGCGCAGTAAATACTGGCAGTGGGAATGTTTGTGTACTAAGGAGAAGCATTCCATGTCTGCCATCGCCTCCTAGGGCTATTAGGTGCCTGGCAGGTCCTTCACCTCCAGGGAGCCCTCCAAAGGCTGGAGCTGTGCCAGCCCGGAGGGGCAGCATGGAGGCTCCATGCCTGGCTGCGTATCTGGTCCTCCCTTCCTGCTGCTCTCTCTGCCCATCTGCCTCTTCCCGGGAGACAGAGAAGATGGATCAGCTTCTTAAAGCAGTCTCGCTCACGTCGTCACTCGCTGACCCATTACATGATTTAAACTGTCACTTAATTTGTTCCCCATTAAGTGCAGCCATCCTCACCTCTTCACCTTTAGTGAAGATGGGAAGAGGGGCCGGAAGGGAAGTGAGGAAACCAGCAGATGCTTCTCTTTAAAGGGTTGCCCTTTCTAGTTCCCTGGCCCCAGAGGCTCGAGGGTGGTATACAGAAGCCAGAGCATGAGCTAAGAGCAGGCCACAGGCTCGGGGAGGGGCCAAGGAGGTGTGGAGGCTGTGGGCAGAACGCCGTTCTCTGCTCCGCTGCATTTGTTTTAACAGTCACAGCTTTCTAGAGACCCTTCACCTTCTGCTCCTTTCCCTGGCAATGCTTTATCTGCAAAGTTCGGGCTTGTGCACAGAATATTGAGCTGTGCTGCGTCCCCTTGACTCCAGGGATGGGATTTGAAGTAATCAGCCTTTGAATTTCCAGGAGCCCTTAATCTTCTCTGACCCACACAGAGTCATAGATTAGCCTGTGAAAAATCATATGTAATCATTTCTTTAAAGCCTTCCCTGGCTCCCTTCTACAGCGATTGTGAGTCAGGGGATGTTTCTGAGCTACAGGTACTTAAAGAGGTTGTTAGCACAGGAAGCTGATGATGGGAGGCACTTAACTGGCCAGTTGTCCCTATTTTCTCACCAGGGTGTGTGCGTGGGGGGCAGCATACATTGAGCACCAGCTGTGTACTGGGCACCTTCCTAGCATGATTTTGTTTAATCCTCAGGCCTCCTGAGACTGAGATGCTGTTTTCTGTTTTAAAGATTTGGAAATCAAATTTCAGCAAAGATACTTGGCTCATCACATTGGGAGTCTCTCTTCTGCTTCCTCTGTTGTTTTCACAGTTGGTCATGGCTTCTGTTGCATGTTTGTTAGAGTCTTCTGTGAGACCAGCGTTCAGAGCAGAGGTGGTTTTACCAGGAGGTCTATGAAGATAAAGCTTCAGGGCACTTTCCTCTTTCCCCTGTGATCAGGTATTTTGGTCAAATTGGCCAAACAAACAAACAAACATGTTGCAGCTGTAATTTGCTTGAGATCGTCATCTCCCTCTGCTCTGGCAGCCTTTCTCTCGCTCTCCTCTGTGCCCGGCAGACAGGACCATAAGGGGTTTGTGTGAATGCTCGGCCAGAAACTCTTTGCCTGTTCCTGTCTCTTTTCAGGGACAGTAACACAATTGTTCTTGTCCTGGGAAGCGGGTCTTCCCGAGAGCCTCCTGTGCCACTGTGCCTGGTGTCAGGACACAAGGTGAGGGAGAGACCCCACTGCACTAGCAACATGTCTGGGTAACAGGCTTCAGGTCTTGTGGCTTGCAGGAGAACAAGGCAGTGTGCACAGGTAGAAGCTAGTCTGAAGAACCTCTTCTCATCATAAGTGATAGGAAATGCTGTGTGAGTCGCTTTGTTGTCATCAGATAATCACTTGGAAGCTCTTCTCTGTAGTGTACGTTAATAACTCCTCACACTGCTGGAATTAGTGGATGAAGATGCTGTGCAGTAGGTTTCTTCATTATCCTGTATTTATAGATACTTGGAAAACAATGAACAAGCATGCCTGTGCATAAGGGATGTACATGCTTTTGTACATCCCTACTACTGACAATTACATTTTAATCAATCCAGGTAGAGTGAAGATTGGACTCTGTATTGTCTTTATATAAGTATCTATAGCCACTCAATGACATATGTGAAAGAGAGTCATTATTGACCACCAGTGTGTTAGGCAGATAGTTAATGGTAAGTCTTCTGTTTTCTATACCTTGTAATATTTATCATGTATATATCTGTCTTTTAATTTTCTCCTATAAAAAACCTTCAGATTGAGTTCTATGTTTCACAGTTCTGTTAATGATAACATCCCATGCATCCCAAGAGTACCTCCATCACTGGTGTAACCACCTTCCTCCCCCAAGGAGCCCAGCACTTGTCCTTTTTAACCCTCTCCCCGCACACTCACTGTGTGGATCAATTCTCCAGTTGTGTTGCCTTTGACCCTTTGTTGTTGCCTTGCAATGTACCTTTAAGTCTCACCTATGAGAGGGATAATTCTGTATCTGTCCCTTTCCTCTGCCTCACCTCACTCAGCATAGCCTCTAGTTCCACTGATGTGGCACATTGCACACTTTTGCTCTTTCTTAGAAAACATAGTATTCTGTTGTGTATACATACCATGACTTCTTGGTCCATTCACCTGTAGTTAAGCCTTTGGCTTGTTTCTTTATCTTGGCTATTACACTAAGTGCAGCATAAACACAAATGTGTAGATATTCTTTTAAATTAAGGTTCCTTTGTTTTGAGGATAGATGGCAAGATTCTTCTTTTTTTTTCCTTTGAGAGATCTCCCTATTGCTTTCTATAGAGGCTAAACAAGTATGTATTTTTAAAAAAATATTTTTTGTTGGTTTTTTTTTGGGGTGTCTGTTTTAAGAAATGTCATTATTTATATTTTAATTATATATTATCCATTTTTAGGAGGTTTTCCCCCAAAGCAATACTCAGGGGACTTGTGGTCTTCTCCCAGAGATTCTTGGCCAAGTAGGCTAGAGGGTTCAAGGCTAGGACCCAAGGACACAGTGATGCTTAGACCTGAGATTCTAGGAACCACCAGAGCCAGTCCATCAGTGCTGGGCCCTCAAAGGCTAGTCCTGATAATATTCAGAGGACCATGCAGTGCTGGGGTCAAACAAGGCAAGGTTGGGGTCAATCAATAAAATATATGCCTTGACCTTTGTACTATCTCTTCAGTGCCTAATTATTAATTTCTTAACTGTTGGGTGGCATGCCCTGCTGAGCCTTAGCCTCCAGCTACACTTAGCTTATGTGGAGAGCTGGTCCCTGCCTTTGGGGGAATCTCAGGAGCAGACACAATGGTAGTTTCGGCAGTATTGGACTGATTTCATAATTTTATATTGCATAAATATTTTTATCATGAATCTTGCTTGCCCCAGATCAATATTCTGTTCCCACGGGTCCCGTGGGACATACATGTAGATATCCCAAGAATACTTGGCTATGTTGGATCAACCATAATGTATTAAATTCTCCTAGTTCAGAGATATGCCAGTGAACATCCAGGCAAACTAACGTGTCTCTGACTCTATAGGTAATGCCAAATGTATTATTCTGATAGAATTTGGACCTTACTAGGATCCAGAGTCTGGGATCTGCCAGCTATATATTCATGGTAAAAGTATTAATGCCATTCCCTACAAATTACATTCTGAACTGTTTCTGGTTCAGAGATACAGCCCCTCCTCACTCTGCTAGGGAGATTTTGCCTCTGGAAATCATGTCTGATTTTGTGAAGCTTGAGCCAATGACCCACCTAAAGATCTACATTTCTTTTTTTTTTAAAATATTTTACTATACCACCGTGAGATATACAATTACAAAGATGTTCATAAGATTTTCATATCCAGGGTTTAGTCATACAGTGTTCCAGCACCCATCCCTCCACCAGTGCCCATTTCCCACCACCAATGTCCTCAATTCCCTCTCCCCTCCCTAGCCTGCCTCTATGGCAGGTTCTTTATTTATTTCTCTTACTCTCTCTCTCTTTTCCTTCCTTTCCACATTGTGGAATACAATACATACGTAAGAGGTTGTCATGTGTATCTTTTTGCCCATATTTAATGCTCAGTTCTAGGTTGGTATTAGCACTTTCAACAATTATTAGCACACTGTTCCATTTTCTGTCTTACCTAGTCTCTGACTCCCACAGGTTTGTGATAATTTCCACCTTTGACAAGACCTCCTGATCCATGTTTCGCCTGACCTTGGATATTGGTATCATAATATGTACATATATATATGTATATATATGTCATGCAAATAAATGCAGTCATTCTATATCGGTCTCTCTCTTTTCTGGCCAATTTCACTCAACCATGATCCTCTCCATGTTCATCCATTTGTAGGCAAATTTCATAACTTCACTTTTCCTAACAGCTGCACAGTATTCCATTGTGTAGATGTACCACAGTTTCTTTATCTGGTCATCAATTCTCTGGGACTCTGGTTGTTTCCAGATTCTGGCTATTGTGAATAATGCTGCTATGAACATAAAAGTAGGGATGGTGTTTCTGCTGTGTGTTTTTGACTTCCTAGGGTATCTTCCCAGGAGTGGTCTGGCTGGGTCAAATGGGAGTTGAATTTCTAGTCTTTGGAGGAATGTCCATATTGTTTTCCAAAATGGCCGTACCAGTCTACATTCCCTCCAACAGTGGATGAGAATCCCCTTTTCCCCGCATCCACACTAGCACTTGTTCTTACTCTTTTAAGGTATACACCAGTCTCTGTAGTGTGAGATGATATCTCATTGTTGCTTTGATTTGCATCTCTCTGATGATTAATGATGATGAGCATTTTTTCATATGTCTTTTGGTCATTCGAATTTCTTCATTGTTGAAGTTTCTGTTCATTTTTCTCCCCATTTTTTTGATGGGGCTGGTTGTTTTATTTTCTTGTAAAGTTCTACCAGTGCCTGATATATCCTGGATATTAACCCCTTATCAGATGGGTATTGGGTGAATATTCTTTCCCATTCTGTGAACTCCCTTTGTATCTTGGTCACTGTTTCTTTTGAGGTGCAGAAGCTTTTAAGTTTCATGTAGTCTCATATGTTTATCTTTTCTTCTAGTTTCACCTTTGAAGATGCCTTTAGCTTCAATGTCATGAGAGCTTTTCATATATTTTCTTCAATGTACTTTATGGATTCAGGTGATATTGAGATCTTTAATCCATTTTGATCTGATATTTGTCCATGGTATTAGACAGAGAACCAAATTCATTTTTTTACATGTCACTGCCCAGTTTTCCCAGCACTGTTTTATGAATTTAAATCAAGGTTTAGCAAACCAAGACTCATAGTCCAATGTTGCCTGCTACCTATTTTTGCAAATAAAAATTTTGGGGGGATTTAATTGAGGGCTCACACAGCAGAGCTTAGGGCTTACTCCTGGTAGTGCTCAGGGGAATGTACGTGGTGCTGGGGATCAACGTGGGGTCAGCTGATGATCAGGTCAGTTTCCCCAGTCAAGGCCGGAGTGGGTTCTCAATTGATGAATTTGGGACTCCCAACAGCCTCTTGGAGATAGTGGGTGCCTCATCAAGATTTGGGGGTGGGAAGAGGTGTTTCTGGCATCAGAACTGGGTGGGAATTGTGTTATTGTTTATTGAGGACATTCAGTGATTGATCTAGCAGAGTTTCAGTGTTTATTTTGTAAAGTGGGAAGGAAAAATAATGACTTCAGAGTTGAAAGAATTAATAAGGAAAGACATCAAAAGTGTCACTGCAGTTCCTAATTCATCACCTAGCAAATGGGTTTTCTGCCCTCCTATAATTGAAAACCTTATAAAAATACTTGCTAGCATTAATTTCAGGCTGTGACTTCTCTGCTAAGTATTAGGAATGCAAATGTGAGTAGAGATCAAGAGCACTGGTAATGAGAATATTCAAACTGAGACATCATGAAAGAAGTTCAACCTATTGGAATTATCTAAAATATTGATATTTTAGTACTAGCAAGTATTAAGAGCAGGGCAAATAAGCAAGTCCCTTAATTTATTGTTGTTAAAATAGAAAGTGAGTCTTTGAAGGCAATTTCACAACTTCTACTTAGATTTAAAATATGCATACACTTTTAATCCAGCAATCCCACTTCTCAGTATTTACCCCAAGGAAACATTTATATATGTAAATTACGAAACATTTACAAGCGTGTTCACTGCCTCATTGTTTACATATAGCAGAAACTGGAGTTAAAAATAAAGCCAACCCTAAATACTCATCAGCAGGGAAATGCACTCTGTGGTATACAAGCAGGCTATGAAATATTATGAATCAATGAAAAGAAAGAGAATGAATTAGAGTTATATATCCTGATGAGGAAAGACTGTGGAGTAACGTTATTAAGTGAAAAAGTGATGGAGAGAAATGTATGGTGCTTCAGTTCTCGAAAACAAAACTTTTTGTTTTGGCATGTACCTGTGTGAGTGAATCTGAAGAAAACCAGGATCACAGTCTCACTGGTTTTTGAGGAAGACCAAAGTCTCACAGACCTTTGAGGAAGGGCTGGCTTTACAGAGACTGGACTTCCAGTATGGGACAAAATCAGCTCTGGCCCAATTCTTGATAAGTGAATGCATTTACAAAAGAGAAAAGAGTCAGGCTAGGTTCTACTACATGTCTTGAACCCAGTTTTCTGAGATAAGTGGGTGGCTCATCTCCCCGCTGTCTTGTGCAGGGCCTTTGGGTTCAGTGGGGATTTTATTTTCTGGAGTACAGTCCAGCCTTTGGGGACGTGAAGAGGGGAATCAGGAAAGAAGGCTAAGGAGTCATCTCTTCCTCTCAAGTGCTTCCTCTGGCTGGTCAATCACATCTGCATGACAGATCCTGGTATCCAGCAAGGTATTCGTAAGTTCTTTGGTATGAGATCATGGGCTTTCTAGAATTCTTCTTGGATAGGGAATGGACCCCCTCAGATCTCTGAGTCACAAGTTTCTCCCAGGGGAATGTCTGCTCTCTGATGTTGGCTCAGGTCAGAGACCTTCTTACTATCTTGTAACAAGGGCCTTTGCCTTTCAGACCTCTGAGGGTATGGCATCGGTTCTTGAAGCCTGTCTAAGGAAATCTGGGCTGGGGAGTGGGGTGGACTATAGAAGACTGCCAGCCTCGCCCACCCCCTCTTTTCTGCCTCTCTCACTGCCTAGTCAAATGCTGGCACCAAGCTAAGTTGGTGGGTAGCTAGGTTCTTCTGCCTCACCATGCACCCCTGCAGAGCTTACTAATCATTGTCCTGGGGCTCTAGCCAAAACTAAAACAGTAGCAGCTCCAGGAAATATCCACAAAGAATTCTGTGCAGCTTGGCTCTGACTTGGATTCCAGACTGTGGAAACCTGGAGATGATGGGCCTTAAATACTTTGCTTTCCGAAATGAGAACACAGAGGCCCAGAGATCTAAACATTTGTCCAACAGCTCACACAGCTGTTTCGTGACAGGGCTGGCAGTTAATTACATGAGATCAGTGGCTGCTAATCTTCTTGGAAACTCTCAGTCTCATGTCAGTTATCAGAAATTATAAAAATGACATTCCTCATGTGTCATGACTGCCAGTGACTGATGTATTGATATAGAATCTATAAATGATATGCACACAGTCTCAGAAGAGGCATTCTCACTTTGTGTTTGTAATTAAGCTATGGGTGAAACTTAGTGGAAGATTTGAAACCCAAACCCAATTATTTGAGACAGTTTGAGTAACGAAGGTGGTTCCTGTCCCTAGAATATCGTATACTGGAAGAACCAGTGTCATACTTACTAAGTCTAGTTGTATGTATTGGAACATAGGTAAGGTATGGGAACATGCTTGGTTTTCATAATTGGGAAGGGAGAAGGTACTGCTATATCTGTGGGCAGAGGCCAGTGGTGCTATCAAAAATCATACTGCTCTCATAGCTACACCCCAGCAGTCATCCACCCCAAATGTCAATAGTGCTCAGCATAAGAAATATTTATCCTGGGCACTATTTCATTATCCTGGGCCCAGGATAATGAAATACCCAATGCTAATGTTAAGGTGTTAAAAACTGTCCACCAAAAGTTTGGAGGTCAAAGATACCAGAAGAGGAGGTAGAATCTTTTCTGTAGTCTTCGGTCTCTCTCTTCTCTCTCTCTTTCTCATTGCAACACATACTCTCTCTCACACACACGTACTGGCAGTGAAAGGGCTTCTCACACCTGTTCTGTCCTTCTTGGCAGTTACGTCTGGAAGGAATCCACCATCCAGGCAGGGCGAGGAACACAGGTATTCAGTATTCAGACATCATTCCTGCCTGTGTCCCAGAGGCTTCCTCATTTGGTCACACTGCACATACTTCTGGTTTGCTTTTCCCCGCTTATGAAGGATCAGGGCATTGATTGTGTATGAGACCGTAGCCCGCAGAACTCTCAGTCAGACCCTCACTCTCCTCTCCCTCCTGCCACTCTCTGTGCCAGCACCCTGCTCTTCTTCACTGCTAAGACCTTCTGTGTGATTTTGGAAAGGAAATTGCACTTAAAAATAGCAGCTTCTTCACTTTCCCGGAAGATGAGTTCCTGAAGACAACAGACAGATGCTTAAATTAATTAAGAGCAGAAAGAGCATGACGAAGTTTCCTCTATGGTGAGTTGGGGATGCTGTGAATATGATTTTTTCCATGTCAAGAAGTGCCTTTCTCAAGAGCAGTTTTCTAATATATTCTGAAAAGGTTCTTTTGAGCAACATTCTTAAATTCTCAGCTCGCAGCTGAGTTCTGGCTGCATGTATTAGACTTGAAAATCAGAGTTGAAAGTTTCCAACACCCAAACCCCACCTCATCCCAACCCTCCATTTCTCTGTCTCCCTCTCTTTGCCCCACCCCTTTATAGAATGGATGACATAGGGAAGGTCCCTGGCCAAAGCTACAGTCAACAGCAGCGACAGGGAGAAAAGACAGGTCTGCACCTAGTCTGGCACCTCTTAATCCTTAGTTCTTGTTCTTGGCAGCAACTTTGACTCTGGTCTTCAGCTCTTATTTTCTTGAAACTTTGGGCGGCAGCTTCTTCCTTTTACCCTGTGTAACAATTCATCCCTGGGAAGTATATGTGCACACCTGCCCTCCATCCTGCCGCTCATCATTTTCAATGCAAATGATTTAACTTAAGGTGTGCTACATGATGATCTGTTATCCATAAAGAAATGATTCCTACAGTCCAGCTAAATTTCCATTTGCTCAGCTGCTTACCTTTGCTTGAGTGAAGAGAGACTCTATCTTCTAGTCTAGGCAAATTGTTTTAATTTCTTAGCTCTCATCCTCCACCTCCTTTCTTAATGTGCTGCCTCACTTCCCAGCTCAATCTGTAATGTTACCTGATGAGCCTTTATCAGAACACATAAGAACATTAACACACTCTAGAATTTTGTCTGGCCTGTCAGTCCTTCACACTTCTCACTGTAACATGCACTGGAGTGTAACTTCCGAGTCCAGTAATAGGTTTCTTCCAATTTCTTTATCTCTCCCAAGGCTTTCCTGAAATGACTAGTCCAGCTTCTATAATTTACTTCATTTTCCCTTTTGCTAATCCCAAGGTCCCCCTTTTTTTTGTTACTAACACGTTTCACCTATACAGTGAGCCTAATGATGGTGAACCAGCCTGAAGGCAGCATGTCTGTATGAAATGGCCATTTTCTGCTTATTTCAGCATAAGATTTATGTTGCCATTATGGTTCTAAGGGTAGTCACGCCTTTGGGAGAAGACTTTTGATGAGAATTTGTAGCTGAACCATCTAAGTGAGACCTGCAAGTTTCACCTTCTATACCACAGAATCTTCTAGTTCTTGACAAGCTTTAAAAGTAGTATTTTAGGGGATGTGGCTCAAGTAATGGAGTACATATAAAGTATGTCTGAAGTCTTGGGTTCCATCCCCTGCTTCAGAAAAAATATCAAAACATTGTTTTAAAATATATGCTTTTTTAAATGAATTCTTTTGGAGTGTAATAAAATTAGCAGGCATTCTTTTGTTCATTTAGAAAATGCTTACCAAACACATGTTTTGTACTGGATTTGGGGTATCCCACCCACACAGCAGAGCCTGGCAAGCTACCCGTGTCGTATGTGACAAATACCAGTAACAATTATAGACCTCATTCCTATGACCTGATGGATTGGTTTGAGGCTCTTTATGTTCCTGGAGCGGGATGATGCCCTTTGGCTGTCTTGCATGTGACAGCACGTGCAGCACGTATTGAGATGTTACTGGTGCCTGCTCGTATTGAGATGTTACTGGTGAGCAAATTGATGATATATGGGAAGACAGTGATACAGTGATACAGGCATGAATTGAACAAAGCTGTTTCTTCTAAAAGCCCGCAAACAAGTGAGGTAATAAATTCATCGTCAGATATATTATATGTCAGATATCATCCCAGATATTGGAAATTCGACAGTAAACAAGACAGATAAGCTCCTTGCTGTAATAGTGTTATATTTGAGTGTATCTAAAGATATATGTATCTGCTGTTCATCCATCCGTCCGTCTTTCCGTCCGGTCCATCTGTCCATCCATCCATCCATCCATCCTTCTATCCTTCCATCCAAGAGAACTAGCATTTAGACAACCACATTAAAAACAAACAAACAAACAAGCAATCAAGCAAACAACCATATTCCAGATGGAAAAAATTCAGTGAATTGAGCTTGGTAGTTTTGTGGGCATTAAAGCTGAGAGCAGATAATTTCATCACTATATCACTGTATCACTGTATGACTGTCTTCCCGTTCATCATCGATTTGCTCGAGCGGGCACCAGTAACATCTCCATATGTCCTGTCTCATGCTAGTAGAGCCCAAGGACACCTGCTTGCTCCAGGAACATAAAGAGCCTCAAATAATGTGCCAAATTATAAAGGTGTCATAGGCCACAGTATGAATTTGGGCTTTGTTCCTGGACAATGTAAGAATTATTCAGAAGTTTAAGCAAAGAGAATATAACCAAATTTATGCCTTAAAATGATGAAAATTCCCTTGCACCATATTTTGGAATGAATACTTTTTTTTTTGCAGGAGCTTCTTAAAATGAGTTGGGAGCTTTCCACATAGTTTACTAATTTTTGTATGCCTGCCTAAACTTCCAGGAACAGCAGTATAGATACATGGACTAGTTGTGTGGAAGGATCTGTCCCTCAGTTTTTCACTAAGTATCCTAGGCAATTCTAATTCACACCAGTTTGAAAATCATTAGGTTTAAAAAAAAAGCAATTATCTGTTATTTAAAGGTTAGATGTAGTGCAGTTGTGAGTCCCTAAGTTCCTAATGAGTTTTTCAATTTTAGTTCTTTAATCGTTTTCCAGATTTAGTCTGTGGTAATCAATCTATTCAACAAAACTATAAAGTGACTGAACTCATGAATATAAATGCAGAAATTTTAAATATTAGTCAATAAATTCCAGAAATGTATCAAAAGAACAATGTGATGGTTAAGCAGAGCTGTTTTCCAGTAAACTAAAAATTCAGTGTCAAGAAAATTTATAAATACTATACATTGTAATGCTAAACTAAAGGGGAAACCCCCACATGGTCATAATAATACCTGCTAAGATTCAGAAGCAATTCCTAACAGTAAATTAAAATATGGGAAACAAGTAGAATATGGGAAACAAGCCAGGCGACCCCCTCTCCCTACTCCTTGGGGGCCACCGTTTTCCACACCCGGACTTCTTTCTCATCACAACTCCACCTAGCAGACCAGTCTATCACAGCATGGATCATCGACACCCACCCTGCAGCAGTTTTATTTTTCAATCCGGCCCAGGTGTGTTGAACCAGAGACTCTCAGACATGGGGCAGAGCTGCTACTTGCTCTCCCTGTGCCCAGCTGCTCATGAGGCCCTCGGGAGGCATGGCAGGTTCTAGCCCTGGCCTGCCACCCCAGCAGAGCCTCACAACAAGCCAGATGACCCCCGCCTACTCAATGGGGGCCGCCATTTTCTACATCCGGACTTCCCTCTCACAACTCCACCCAGCAGACCAGACTATCGCGGCCACGCGGTTTATCAATAAATGCTTTATTTAGAGGTGACTACAAGAGTATGCCACCTGCACGGCAAGCTTGGCAAGCTGCTCGGGTCGTATTTGATATGGCAAATACCAGTAACACTTATATTACGTCATTCCATGACCTAATATAATGGCTTGAGGCTCTTTATGTTCCTGGAGCAAGCAGATGCTTTTGGGTTCTACTAGCATGAGACAGGACATATGGAAATATTACTGGTGCCTGCTCTAGCAAATAGAGATGAATGGGAAGATAGTGATAGGGAAACAAGTAAAACTATATTTCATTAAACATAATAATGCCAAACAGATAATGATAAAGGTATTATATTATGCATAGTTCTGGAGAAAATATAAATTCAATTAAAATTAGAAGTTATGTTATGAATTTAGCGATTTATTTATTATTTATTGTGATCAGGGATGTTGTAGTTAATCCAAAACATAAGAAAATAAAATAACTACTATAAGCATTTGAAAAGAATAGGCATACATCTTTGAATTGATGATATATTTTATATTTGAAAATCAAAGACAGTCTAATAAATACAGTTGTTAAGAAAATATAGTAATATATGGTATGTACATGGTATGGTATGGTAATTTATGGTATGTAATTATGAAAAATGATAATATATGGGTATCAACTTAATGATACTTCCATTTAATATTGAAAATACTCAAGTAAATGAAGTACTGTGAGTAAGCAGTTGAGTAAGTAAATACTCAACTATATGAAATAAAATACTAAAGAGTAAGTAATGAGTAAGTAAAACAAGAAAGATATAGTTAGTAGGAAGAGAATAGTAATTTTATGAAGATATGAAATAAGTCTGAACCAAAATGTATAGAATGTCATTGGAGAAAAGACCTCCTATCACAAACTTGTTAATGATCTGAAATTAGCATTTGATGTCAATGTTATGCCAAATAGTATTCCAGTGATTTATATCTATGGTTGCAAAAGCATCATAAGGCTAATATATATGAATAGAACCTGAGAAAAGAATAATGCATGCTAAGTATGAAAAAGAACAATACTGGAGATTTGCTTTGTGAGATATAATTCTATCAAAAAGTAACTGTACCTCAACATGGCATTAGTTTGTGATGGAACACTGAGAATTCATAATTATTTTAATTACATAAGATTTAATCACTTGTCTTCCTATTGTTCATCAATTTGCTCGAGCAGGCACCAGTAACATCTTCTTATGTGCTGTCACAAGCAAGTGTAGCCCAAGGGCATCTGCTAGCTCCAGGAATACGAAGAGCCTCAAACCATTTCCTCAGGTCATAGAAATGAGAGCTGCTACTAGCTCTCCCTGTTCCCAGCAGCTCAAGAGGTGCCTGGGAGGGATGGCGGGTTCTAGCCCTGTCCCGCCACCCCAGCAGAGCCTCGCAACAAGCCAGGCGACCGCCAGTCCATGAGGGCCTCCATTTTCCACATCCGGACTTCCCCCTCGTCAGAACTCCACCCAGCATACCAGCCTATCACAGCCCGGCTCATCGAGATCCACCCTGCAGCAGTCTGGATTTAGAGATGACTACAAGAGTATGATACCCGCATGGCAGAACCTGGCAAGCTACCCGTGTCGTATTTGATATGCCAAATACCAGTAAAAATTATAGACCTCATTTCCATGATCTGATGGAATGGATTGAGGCTCTTTATGTTCCTGGAGCAAGCGGTGCCCTTGGGCTTTACTTGCATGAGACAGATCATATGGAAATGTTACTGGTGCCCACTCGAGAAAATCGATGATGAACGGGAAGACAGTGATACAGTGATATGGGAATGAGTTCTATAATTGTTACTGATTTTTGGCATATCAAATGCAACATGGTTAGCTTGCCAGGCTCTGCCTTGTGGGTGGTACACTACAGTAGTAGGCTCTCATCTCATGCATTTACTAATGAACCGCAACAGGGAGAGATCAGGTTTTCTCTTGGGTGGAGCTCTGAGGAGCTGTGGAGTCCAGATGTTGAGAATAACTGACCTCATCGTATGGGGATTCCTCTGGCTTCTTGCTAGGTTCACTGGGATGATGGGCCATGGCTAAAACCTGTCTAAAACTGTATACAGTGTATAAATGTGAAAGATCCTGGGAAGGACCTGGTTCTACTTCCAGTATCATCTCAGACCATCACATAGCTGTGCAGCAGCCGTGGCACATCTATGGGTCTGGAGTGTCTTCTGGTGTTGCTGGCTGTGGTGGTCGGGAGCTCCCTGACATGGAGGTGGAGAAATGGGAGGAATTGTCCAAATCCCCGCTCCAACTCCAGTCAGTGTGGCCCCGTGCGTGTGAGCGAACCCTAGGAGTTATGTTGGACTCGGCCAGGGGCTGGCTGAGCCATTTACTATTGTCCGAAACTCCATGGGCTGCTCCATGTGGAGCCGAACAGCACAGCTGTGAGTCTGGAGTGGTTGGGTCTGGAGTGTCTCTCTTCCGGTGTTGTTGGCGCAGCTGTGGGTCTAGAAAGTCTCTCTTCCAGTGTTGCTGGCCGTGGTGGTTGTGAGCTCGCAGCCACACCTGCCGATTATGGAGATGGAGGAATGGGAGACCCAACCTCTCCAGACCCACAGCTGTGCTGTCTGCCCCACGTGGAGCCCATGGAGTTCAGAGGGTGGTAAATGGCTCAGCCAGCTCCTGGCAGAGTCCAACATAGCTCCTAGGGTTTGCTCACATGTGTGTGGGGCCATGCTAGCTGGACTTGGAAGATATAATATTTCATTAATATTGTTGGCACAGCAAGATATTAGTTTTAAATAACATGAATGCAAATATGCATCTCAACCATGTATATAATATAATAGTATATGTCATATACTATTGCATAGTATATGACCATGAATAGTATGGTCATATACTATATAATTGTATATAACCATGTATATTATAGTATATATCATATATACTATTATATTCCAGATAAATCAGAGTTAAATCTAGAAAACTACATGTACAATATAGGAGTTGGAAATACTGTATTAATGAACACTGTAAACCCAAATGGTGCATAGGAATGTGAAGGCATAAATGAAATCACAAAATTAAAATTTTGTGAATGCCAAAAACTTTCATAAATTAAGTTAATTACTTAGAGTACTGCTCTGATAATATTTATATTACAGTTAATGAACAAAATATGAATAATTTTAATATCCAAAGATTTCTTACAGGTTGACAAGCAGGCAAATAACCATTACAAAAATGAGCAAAAGGCATAAATTGTCAATCTAGAGAAAAGCAAGTAGCAGTTACCAGTAAACATTAAGTGATGTTTGAATTAATTCTCAGTTAAGACTATGGAAATTAAAATCACAATGAGATTCAATTTTACTCCCATTGACTAAAAATCTTAAAGGAAAATCCCCAAGAAATTGTTGGCAAGTATGAAAGCAAAATAGCACTTTCACTCTTAACTTGGAGATAAGAAGGGTACAGCCTTTAATAAAGCAATTAGACCATATCTATTTAAATGAAAACGCCATCCATCCTTTGACCTGTCAGTCTTATGACTCCTGACCTCTCTCAAGGAGATACATTCCCAAGATGTAAAGACTCATGAATAAGAATGATTTATGTGGCATTATTCATAAACAAACACAACAAGAAATGAAGTGAATACTCCACAGTATAGGGACTATTATAAATTGTACATGCAAATCATGTTATAGTATGCAATCCTAAAAGTGAGCTATTTTAATGAAGTGTATTTTTAAAAATGTTATTTTTATTTATATTTGACCACTTGAGGCTATGCTCAGACCCAGAAGTGTACAGGAATATGTAAGGGTTACATATGGTGATGCTCAGGGGCAATCTGAACTGTATACCTAGCCCTAAAGATATATAGCTATTAATTTAAGTTACTTATTCTATTGAGTTGAACGATCTCCCACTATGTATTTTTGGGAGGTTCATTACACCTGGCAATGCACAGGGGGTCACTCCTGGCTCTGCACTTAGAAATTACTCCTGGCGGTGCTCGGGGGTCCATATGGGATGGCAGGGATTGATCCCAGGTCGGCCACATGCAAGGCAAATGCCCTTCCTGCTGTACTATTGCTCTGGCTCCTCCCACTGTGTATTGTGAGAAAATCAAGATGGAGGGAACTATTAGGATTTCATTTTGTAAATCAAACGGACAAAATACTTTTTTTAATACATGAATATATTTACACACATGTATACACATATAATCTACTCCCACACAGATAACTCACATATCAGTAATATGCTTATATAGACATAAAGAATCAGTTTATCTCTTTTAGCTTATTTTTGAACCTTTACCAGTGGTTCTTCGGGTTTACTCCTAGCTCAGAGATCACTCTTGATGGGGTTAGTGGGGCCATGTGGGGTGCCAGGAATTGAACCTGGCTTGGCCATGTGCAAAGCACTGTAATATCTCTCTGGCCAGAAACAACTTATCAAATCGGTATACTATGATTGATGTGATTGATGCTTATGGAATGGAGAGGCTCTTAGGCTGATGTGGGGTGGGGAAAGTTAGGAGAGCCAAATATAAAGGTATAGGGAAAAATGAAAAAGTATATCTACAGTTATCTCTTTGTAAAACCACATTCATATATTTGTACATGCCGATATGTACAAATAAATAAAAATGTCCTCGAAATCAAAAGATATTCTAAAAATATTACAAGGATTACTTGAGTTATGATGCAGAGTATGAATGTGGAAAGCAACATTGGACTGAGAAGTGCACTTAAGAGAATAGCGAGTATAGAAGGCAAGAATTGATTATGGCTGTGCCTTGCAGAACAAGGTACACATGGATAGAGCAGACACTTGGGCTATGTTTGGGAAGTCCTTATTAATAAGATTTGATGAATTGAATATGGAGGGAGTTGAAAAATACACATGGAACTCATGGATGAATCTTAACCTTTTTGCCTTATCACCTTGTTTGGAGAGTGGATCCATTTTCCTGATAAGAAAAAAAAGTGTGTGGGGAGTGAGTTGGTGAAGAAATAGAGTTCTCTTGAGAGTGGGTTAAACGTGTAAGATGTTTGTTGTGAACATGAGTGGAAAAGAAGTGTCTGTCAAACTCTATGTTGACGGCGGCATTGCCTCCCTTAGGCTAGTGGGCGTAGGATATAGCTTCCTCTTCCTGTAGTCCCTGGTGTTGCTTTATAATTGAGTCCACTGCCCATAGGTTTAGCTTCTCTCTCCTCCCAGTTCTCTTCCTTCCTTCTGCTTGGGTAACTTTTCCAATCAACCCTGTAATAAACCAGCTACTCATAATTCTCCATCTCAGATGGTGTTTCTGGGGAAAGCTGAACCTCAGGTATATGCAGGTGCCCAATGGCTGACTTGAGACTTGAAACTGGTTCTCCCGACTCCAAGCCTGTTCTCTGTACTCTCCATTAGAGATACGTTTTTGTCTATTTGGTGTTTTCTGTTTCCACCCTGCTATGAAACTTTATAGCAGCAAGCAAGAGTCAGGATCTGAAAGCTGCTGCTTATCTCTGTATTTGGTGTGCCTGGATCTGTTTCATAAGAAATCTTTGTCTTCCTTTAATCAGGGACAAGTAGGTTTGGATACCTAAATTAGCCTCAGGTTGATTTTCTATAGGCCTCCTGGCCAGACTGGACATATAGTTATTTCCTCTCTAGAGCTTTACTTCTAGTACATTAATTAGTTAGCAACAAAGGAATGAATATCCTCCAATGTGGCAGGCCCTGGAGGTAGTATCTAATGTGACTCCTCTGCATCTGGGCATGTCATGCTCAACACTCCTATCCCTACCTTGGTCTCTCCCAATGGACTTTGTCTGTGTTTCCCCAGGGTCACCATTACATTTATTCTCCCGGGGAGCTTTCTGCCCTGTATCTGGTGCAATGTAAACACTGGCTAAATTGTGGACTGGTTTTAATCTCTTAATGACATTAGACTTATCTTTCTCCTTCAGACTTCGATAGCTTCAGAACAGAAATGTAGGGTTATAATGGCCTCCCCTGATCTATAAGGCGGAGTAAAGGAGTCACCATTCAGCAGTTATTTACCCCCAAGAAGCTATGTTTTCATGTCTTACGTCTAAAGAAATTTAAGATGAACACAGCAAGTCTGTATTTTCTGTTCTTTTTCCCCCTCCCCAATCTATTTCTTTCACTCTTGCTCTCGGGAATGGAGATTTTCTCTATTCCCACTCTCCTCGACTATCTCAGACACTCCGTGTCTGATTCTCTTCATCCTTCTGTACAGCCCCTCAGATCTTTGTCTTCACCCAAGCTGTGGTGGTTCCTCTGGGGCTTTGTTGTTTCCTACTCTACTCTGGCTTTTTATCTTCAGTTTCTCCTTCAGCATTCACTTTCCTGTCCTGAGCAGGCTTCTTTCAATTCTGCTAACTGCTGAGGCTTCAGTTGGATCTTTCCTTGCCTTTCACTACATCTTTAGAAACAATAACAGTGTCCTTTCATGCCTCACATCCTGATTTGTGTTATGTTTTCATTACTCATAAACTCTACTTGAAATGTTAATGAGGATACCTTAAATTTTAAATCAAGTCTTGTCCTTATTATAGTCTATCCATGGAGACATTTTAGATTATTTGGTATAGGGGTTAAGGCACTTGCTTTTCAGGCTCCCAGCCTTAGTTTGATTTCAGGCACAGCATATTTCCCTGAGCACCTCAGGAATGATCCTTGAGTACAGAGACAAGAGTAAGCCCTGAACACTGATGGGTGCTACCCCAAAAATATGAACAAAAAAAACCCGAGGCTTATTGACCTCCTATCCCTTTGGAAACCATACCTTTAAAGAAACCGTGGTATGGTGAAGTGAAAAAAGAATAGATTTGGGTGTTAAAGATGTCTGCTTCTACAAAGCAACTGTGGATGACCTTGTGTAGCTCCCTTAAACGTGCTAATCTCTGGTTTCTTTGTGAATTGGGGAGATAATTTTGTAGGAAATGTATAGCTGATGGTTATAGGCTGATCTCAAGCTCTGCGTGTCAGAGTCCCACCCTACAGCGAAGCCTATTTCAAGCCCAGGTATGCTTGAACCAGAGACACAGATACACAAGACAAAGCAGCTACTGGTTCTTCCTGTGCTCAGCTGATGATCATGAGGCATCCGGGAGGAGAGGAGGGGTTCTAGCCGTGGCCCGCCATCCCAATAGATACTGCAAGGAGCCAGGGCAACCCCCCATACCATGAGAGCAGCCATTTTCAACATTCGTAGTCCACAGCTTATCAGAGCTCCACCAAAGATAAAAGCTGATGTCTTTCTGTTGCACATGACTACTTTGCGGCCACACGGTTCTTCAGTAAGTGAATGAACTGAGAGCCTACTATCAAGAGTATCTCACCTGCATGGCAGAGCCTGGCAGTGCAGGCTTGATATGCCAAAGTCACGATCACGATCTTCCTGTTCATCATCTATTTGCTAGAGCGGGCACCAGTAATATCTCCATATGTCCTGTCTCATGCTAATAGAACCCAAAGGCATCCGCTTGCTCCAGGAACATAAAGAGCCTCAAGCTCTTTATATTAGGTCATGGAAATGACCTAATATGAATGTTACTGGTATTTGGCATATCAAATGTGACACGAGCAGCTTGCCAGGCTTGCCGTGCAGGTGGCATACTCTTGTAGTCACCTCTAAATAAAGCATTTATTGATGAACCGTGGCCACTTGAGCAGGCTGTGATAGTCTGGTCTTCTGGGTGGAGTTGTAATGAGAGGGAAGTCCGGATGTGGAAAATGGCGGCCCCCTGGAGTAGTGGGGGATCATCTGGCTTGTTGTGAGGCTCTACTGGGGTGGCAGGCCAGGGCTAGAACCTGCCATGCCTCCCAGGCGCCTCATGAGCGGCTGGGCACAGGGAGAGCGAGTAGCAGCTCTGCCCCAGGTCTGAGAGTCTCTGGTTCAGCATACCTGGGCCAGATTGAAAAAAAAAACTGCTGCAGGGTGGGTGTCGATGATCTGGGCTGTGATAGTCTGGTCTGCTGGGTGGAGTTGTGTCGAGAGGGAAGTCTGGATGTGGAAAATGGTGGCTCCATGGAGTAGGGGGTCGTCTGACTTGTTTTGAGGCTCTGCTGGGATGGCAGGCCAGGGCTAGAACCCGCCATGCCTCCCGGGTGCCTCATGAGCGGCTGGGCACAGGGAGAGCGAGTAGCAACTCTGCCCTATGTCATGGGGCATGTCAAATTATTAACAATTAATAGACCTCATTCCTATGACCTGAACTAATGGTTTGAGGCTCTTTGTGTTTCTGGAGAGAGCAGATGCCCTTGGGCTACACTAGCAAGTGACAGGGATGTATGGAGATGTTACTGGTGCCCCCTCGAGCAAATCGTGAACAATGGGAAGACAAATGACAAGTAACATGGTTCTAGAGTTAAAATAAGATGTATTTATGATTTGCTTAGTGCACATCCTTCCTTATCTATTTCTGTGTCTCAGCACCATCCTGTTTTCCCTTCCATTTCTCTGCCTCCATCTTCTTTTTGTCTCTGCTGGTCTTCTAATAAAGAATCCCCTAAGGGCAATAAATAGTCACAAAGGACATTTTTTGACCTTTTAAGGAGGAACAGATAGACATCTGTGAATACAAACCTTTTGATGAACTTGTCTCATGTATAATTACAACCCAAACAACATTCCTTCTATTTCAACATCATACTTCAAGTCTTGTTTATTTACAATAATCTCTAGTGGTAGTGCAGCAGTATCTATATCAGGACTCTGGTGGAAGATAATCCATCTGGACTGTTTACTTGTTGTTGATTAGGAGTTCATGTAAATTGTTTTACACTTTTTGAGAGGAATTAGACATGGCCTGATATATTAATGAAAATATCTATCTCATTAGACTGTATCTTTTGGACTGAATTCTTCTGTGTGTTATTGAAATAGAGAAGGCAAATTCTATTTTGTTTTGTTTTTTGGTTTGTGCTCAAGGCTTACCCCTGGCTTTTTGCAGAGAGATCATACATGGTGATGCTCAGATGACCATACAGAGAGCTGGGGACTGAACCCTGTTGGTTACATGAAAGGCAAGTGACCTGCCCACTGGACTATCTGTTGGACCCCCAGAATGTGCATTCTTTTATGTGCATAATCAAAATTGAAGGACAAACTTATAGTTATTCATGACTCTAACTATTTTCATAGAATAATTTCTGTACATGCCTGAAATTAAGTGCAAAACAACTATGTGGTGTGTTAAAAAGAAACTATGTAAAATAGTTGCAAACTCATATTTCAAGCAAACAAGAGCTTTAGTCACATTCTCAGACACTATTGACTTATTTGGATATATTTACTAATTAATATGCCTAACATTATTTTTCACTTTGAACGCTTAGGATCATAGGTTAGGAATGCCTAATGTAGAAACTGGCATTATTAATTAATTTTATTATTATTACAAAAGGAAGATAAGATATAACAAAGTTTTTCATGCGTCTGTTAAAATGAAATGCTCAAGCTCCATATAATCAAAATTACATGACTTAAAAATATTTAAGGCAATAGCAATGATGATAAAATATGGAATGCTTTGGAAAATAATCATTCTTAGAACTTAATAATTTGAAGTATTCATGAAGGAACTAAGACTACTTATTACATTTTGATGTTGTGTGGTTGTATGGGCTTAGTGTAGGGATGAGTAGGCAGTGTTGGAGTACTCTAAACTATAAGATCTAACTGGCTTTACTTACCCTCTCTGTCATTCAGTAACTCTATGCAGTCTTGTTGCTGATTTGTTCTCTCATTCTCTCAGAGCTAAAATTTTGTACATATGTATATATATAAATACAATATATATTTATTTATATATATATAAATAATATATATATATATTCACTTGTATCAGTTGTATCTCTTGCCTTCCCGTTGTTCAATGATTTGCTCGAGCGGGCATCAGTAACATCTCCATATGTCCTGTTGCATGTTAGTGTAGCCCAAGGGCATCTGCTCACTCCAGGAACACAAAGAGCCTCAAACCATTTGTTCAGGTCATGGGGATGAGGTCTATAAATGTTACTGGTTTTTGGCATATCAAATACGACACCGGTAGCTTGCCAGGCTCTGCCGTGTGGGTTGTATACTCTCATTAGTAGGCTCTCAGTTTGTGCATTTACTAATGAACCCTGGGAGAGATCGGCTTTTCTCCTGGGTGGAGCTCTGACGAGCTATGGAGTTCAGATGTTGAAAACGGCAACCCTCATGGTGTGGGGGTTCCTCTGGCTTCTTGTGAGCTCTACTGGGATGGCAGGTCACGGCTAGAACCTGCCTTCCCTCCTGGATGCCTCATGATCAGCTGAGCACAGGGAGAGCTGGTAGCAACTCTGCCCCATGTATCTGTGTAATATATATGTATGTATATATTACATGCATATACACATATATACACATATACATATATACACATATACACATATACATATATACAGATATACATATATGTGTGTATATATGTATATGTATATATACTATATCACCTACACGGCAGCGCCTGACAAGCTACCCGTGTTTTATTTGATATGCCAGAAATCAGTAACAATTATGGACCTCATTCCCATGACCTGAAGGAATGGTTTGAGGTTTTTCCTGTCCCTGGAGCAAGCAGATGTCCTTGGGCTACACTTGCTTGCAACAGGATGTATGGTTATGTTACTGATGCCCACTCAAGCAAATTGATGAACAACGGGAAGACAAGTAATACAAGTGATACATATATGTATATATTATAGCATAATAATCATTATGGATCTTGCTATTTCCATTTCATGGGATTGTTTTGAGTATCAAATTAGATAGTGGATGTGAAAGTTTCTTGCAAGATTGTGAGTTACCATAAAACACGACCATTTCCCAAGGGCTACCATTGCCCTGGGAAATCAGGGCTGATCAAGGCCTATCAGTGCTTGAATGCTTAGGCCAGGTGAAGAGATATCATTATTCCCAGGGTACAGAAATGAGAAATCTAGATATTTCTCTTCATCTCATGCAAATGTCTCAGAAGGGTCCTGATCTCTGTGACTCACAGGAACAGTGAATTGCTTGGTGTGAAGAGACTTAATCAAAATCCTTTTCAATAAAGATAAACCCTAGACTCTGGCAAAAAAAAACCTGGGATGCTAAGTAGGGCTGGGGAAAGACACCTGGGGATACGAGGGATGGGGAGCAGTGGGGTACATTGGAAAGGATATAAGGACAGTGATGGATGGCTTTGGCACTTTGGTGATAGTTAAATGCAGTAACATATCAAGCATTAGCATTGACACTGTTGGGCTGACGAGATAGCAGAGCAGGTAGGGTGTTTTCCTTGTGTTTGTGGCTGATCGGCTTTGATCCTGGCTGATCCTGACACCAGTTATAGTCTCCTTTGCACCATCAGTAGTGGTCCATGAGCACATAGCCAGAAGTGATCCCTTGTCGGGGACACTGCTGGGGTCCCCAACAGTGACAGGAAACAAGTTCCCTTCTACCTCCAAAGCCGGCAGGGAATGGATGAAGACTTAGGAATTCGATGCAGTTTTAAAAGGCTTTACTTATCACAGGTTCAGGCATACAAGTCAGCAATAGGAGAAACCCTGTGCTTAGGATTCCCAGCTAGAACCCCAGACACGTGTAGGCCAAGATGGCGGCCACCACGTGTTAAGGCCCTGTATAAAAGGAGAAAAAGACAAGACTCCCAAGAAGGGTGCAAGCTCACAAAGAGAGAGCCGAGAGAGAGAGAGAGAGAGAGAGAGAGAGAGAGAGAGAGAGAGAGAGAGAGAGAGAGAGAGAGAGAGAGAGAGACAGAGAGGAAGCAGGCTGGTTTTATAACCTTGCAATTCAGACCTCCCACTATTATGGGAAGCAGGAAGGGTCAAATGCCCTTAGGTAATTTTCTAAGGGCATTTGAAAATTACTCCCAGCACCTCACCTAGGCCCTATTATATGCTAATGTTTTGAGCCAAGATCTGCCTGGAAATGCCTTTATAGGGTAGAGAAGGGGGTTTCTGAGATAACATGTCTCTTTACCAAAGACTAATACTAATGCCTGTTAAATATTTCTCCAAGCCTTCACAAGAGTCTCGTCTACTTCATGATAGTTTTGTATTTTAGTTGCCTTGAGTTATCAGGGAGCCATGCTTGCTTGCTTGGAGGCAAACAGCATTTCTCTCTGGTCTAATTATTTAGAGATCCAACGTGGCCAGGCAAATATGCTGGTAAGATCTAGCTAGTTTTACGATGATTGTGGTAGCATGAGAGAATATTTATACCAGCCAGTACAGAATACATGGTCAGATAAACTGCAACATTTAGACTACCCCCTATTTATGAAGTGACCTGCAGGAGGAAATCCAGGGCAGATGCAAAGGTTCTTAGAGGAGTCCTGCAACAATCCTTGAGCACCATTATGTCCCTTAAAACAAAATCTCCAAACAATAACAACAGCAAAAACCATTAACACTATTATAAGTCATCATCATCATAATAATAATAATAATAATATTTAAATAATCAATGACTTTTTAATTTTTTAGATTGGAGAGTGATGTATGCAGGTCTCTTATACCTGACTTAAAAATATGTCCTTGGCAGGGGGCTGGAGAGATAATACAGAGGGTTGTATACTTGCCTTGCATGTGGCTAACCCAGGTCCAATTTCTAGCATTCCTTCTAACCTCACTGGGGTGATTCCTAAGCACAGAGTAAGAAATAACCCTTGAAACAGTCGAGTTTTGCACCAAACTAAATATATGTCCGTCCGTCCGTCCATCCATCCATTCATCCATCCATCCACCCACCCATCCATTTAGATTACATATAAACACATCCTTGGGACTGAAGAGATAATCGACTGGCAGTGGTCAGGGACAATGCCTGGTTCTAGAGATCATACCTGTGGTAGCCACAGGTATGCATATCATCAGCAAGGCATATGCCCTGTTTGATGTACTACCTCACCAGCCCTTGCGAGTTATCATTTTTAATAGATTACCATTTGTGTTTAGAATGGCTGGATAATGTTGGAAGAATGACTATGATATCTTGTTTATGTCTATGACCTTTGAGAAATAAGTCATAAAAAGTTTTTTAAATTTGATTTTTTATTTTATTATACCACTGTGAGATACATTACACACACACACTTTCTCTCCCTTCTAAGTCATGGTATTTGTATTTGCTGACATTTATGACTTTGTCACTAACTAGTGGTCACTGTACAGCAGGCAGTGCTTTGGGGTTATTCCTGGTTCTGTGTTCTGGAGCGCACACCTGGAGGTAGTCAGGAGCCCAGGTGTTATTAGGGATTGAATTTGGGCATGGTACACAAAAGCTGCACTCATTCCATTGAATTCTTTCCTTGGCCTCCAGTAGTCACTTTTGATGGTGGTTTAGATTTTCTAAAGCTACTGGTGCATTGGGGAAAGTGTTCAACTTAGAAGACAAACCTGGTCAGAATGAGATGCTAGCTCTTTATTCCACTAATTAATTTGATGTTGGGGAATGCCGCCAGTGTCCCCGACAGTGCCAAGAAGCGAGTTCCCTTCTACCTCCAAAGGCGGTGGGGAATGGATGAAGACTCAGGAATCTGATGCAGTTTTAAAAGGCTTTACTTATCACAGGTTCAGGCATACAAGTCAGCAATAGGAGAAACCCTGTGCTTAGGATTCCCAGCTAGAACCCCAGACACGTGTAGGCCAAGATGGCAGCCACCACGTGTTAAGGCCCTGTAAAAAAGGAAAAAAGACAAGACTCCCAAGAAGGGTGCAAGCTCACAAAGAGAGAGCTGGGGGGAGAGAGAGAGAGAGAGAGAGAGAGAGAGAGAGAGAGAGAGAGAGAGAGAGAGAGAGAGAGAGAGAGAGAGAGAGAGAGAGAGAGAGAGAGAGAGAGAGAGGGAGGAAGCAGGCTGGTTTTATACCCCTGCAACTCCAGACCTCCCACTATTATGGGAAGCAGGAAGGGTCAAATGCCCTAAGGTAATTTCTCCCAGCACCTCACCTAGGCCCTAATATATGCTAATGTTTTGAGCCAAGATCTGCCTGGAAATGCCTTTACAGGGAAGAGAAGGGGGTTTCTGAGATGGCATGTCTCTGTACCAAAGACTAATACTAATGCCTGTTAAATATTTCTCCAAGCCTTCACAAGAGTCTCGTCTACTTCACGGTAGTTTTGTATTTTAGTTGCCTTTGAGTTATCAGGGGGAGCCATGCTTGCTTGCTTGGAAGCAAACAGCATTTCTCTCTGGTCTAGTTAGTTAGAGATCCAACGTGGCCAGGCAAATATGCTGGTAAGATCTAGCTAGTCCCACGATGATTGTGGTAGCATGAGAGAATATTTACACCAGCTAGGACAGAATACATGGTCAATTAAACTGCCACATTTAGACTACCCCTTTATCTATGAAGTGATTTGCAGGAGGCAATCCAGAACAGATGCAGAGGCTCTTAGAGGAGTCCTGCAACAGTTTGATTGCCTTGGGAAAATCACTTTCATTTGCTCAATTTCTTCACTTAAATTATAATGAACTTCTCACAGAATTTTACAAAGACCAAATGGAACACTAGATGTGATAATTTTTTAAGCCATGAGATAGAAGTTGATCCATATGAGAATGATTTTTGCCTCTAACTTTAATTTGATAGCATAAAAATTTAAATATATAATCTCCTGATGTACTTTTTCCTCTCAAACATCAGGACAGGGGAATGTTGTAAAAATAAGAAGAACTCCTTTACATAGGTAGGCATTAAAATATTATGACAGTAAGCAAAAGAACTCCTTTACATATGGAATTTAGGTAAGCATTAAAATATTATGACAGAAAGAGAAATTGCTTTGCACAATTAAGCAAGTAACTTCTATTACATATTTATGTATGTATTTATATATGCATGTATGTATCTACCTAACTATCTATCTATCTATTCATATCTTTATAATAATTTCAGAGACACAATTTGTGGCAGTGAGATATTGCTCTACAGCAAGGGTCAGGAGAACACCGATGTTTGAGAGTCTGTCAGGATCCTGAGTATCTAAATACATGAGATGCATAGTGCACTTTCAGAAGGAATGTATGGACTTAGACGATGAAAGAAAATAGGAAAAGGGATACAGAGAGAGACAGAGAGGGACAGAGAGAGACACAGAGAGAGAGAAAGAGAGAGAGAGAGAGAGAAAAGGAACGAGGAAGGGGAGATTATATAAAGGACTTGGGCTGACATCAAGGAACATAGAAAGAAACAGTTGCATGGTGAATTCTGTTGATTAGCTCCAGAAGTCTCTGGAATGGTCCCATAACAGATCAGGGGCTGTGTCCACCCATTTTGAGAGAACTCTCAGGAAGTCATTGTTAAAGAATTTAGGAGTAAAAAAGTTGAGGTTCCATAGACAATCATCAAATAGCAAACGTTGTTTGAGATGCCACAGTTAGGCCCTGTAGCTAGCTGTACATCACCATTCTTGACGCATAATGCTGGAAGTGGCCCTGTGGAGTTCTTCTCATTGAAAGGCACTGACAGCAGCTGCCCATAAGAGAGACCATGTTAAAACCACTGCTAGTGCAACAGACTACACTGGAGGGACCAAATCCTGTAATTTTCTACTTCCTCTTTTGTTTTCACACCCTTTAAACGTTATTTGGTAAATCTACATCTTATCTCTTTAATTCAGATCTTATTATCTGAAACTGACAAAGGTGTGAAAGGACTCTTGGAATGATTACTAGCTTGACTAATATTATGCAGCACAGAAAATTTTGGACTTGGATCTGAACTCAGATAAAACCCCACAACCCCAGATGTTTTCCTTTTTAACACATTTGTTCTTTAATATGTATCCACACGGCAGAGCCTGGCAAGTTACCGGGTCGTATTTGACATGCCAAATACCAGTAACAATTATAGACCTCATTCCCATGACCTGATGGAATGGTTTGAGGCTCTTTATGTTCCTGGAGTGGACAGATGCCCTTGGGCTATCTCGCATGTGACAGGACTTATTGAGATGTTACTGGTGCCTGATGGAGCAAATCGATGATCTACGCCAAGACAGTGATACAGTTCTTTAATATTCTTTAGTTTTGTTATAATTTCCAGGACAGTCATGTTTGGCCTCTGGAATTGAGGAGATACAGTTTTCATCTTCAACACACTCAAGCCACAAGAGAAAGAATCACTGTTTTTTGTATGTTTGTTTTTATCCAGAATGCCAATGAGATTAAAATCTCAGAAACTCTGGTTTAGGGAGTTTAAATGGGCAACATGGACCCTTAGTTTGTATACTACAGATTTTTGTTAAAATATGTAGCTCAAATTATTTTTAAGGAAATGTGTAAGAAATAAAACTTTAAGAATAAAAAAACTATTTGCCTAAACAACATACATTTAAAATTCAGGATGCCAGATGATAGGAAATTACACAACGTGCTTGGATTTAAGAATCATGAATAAATGAGGCAAATATTAAAAGAGAAAATAAAAAGCATCGATAGAATTGGCTTCCTACCTATCAAACAGCAGGTGACTGAATGAGTCTCAGCAGCGGCTGCTGACTTCTAAGTGGAATTTCCCACTATACGGGGAAAGAAGATCATGGTGGCACTCAGCGGCTGGCCTCAGATAATTGGCTCACCTAGTGCATCCTGATAATTTAGTTTTAAAAATTAGTTCAAATTCTATGAAGATGAAAATCAGTACATGTATTGCAAATGCTCTTGGAAGAAAGCAAAGTGAGTGATGAACGGTTCAGTGTTTTAGCTTGGCGTTGTGTCCAAGGGTCCCCTAGGGCAGTTGAAAATTCTGACTGGCTTAATGTCTGCATTAATGATGACAAAGAAGGACTGAACCGTGTTTAATGATGTTTTAAGTAGGTCCTAAGTGTAGGCTCATGACCAACATCAAGGATTAGGAAAAATATAAATGAATGTCAGAGATAGGAAAATATTCACCAACCTCTTCCTGCTACTGTATCTGGGATTTTAAAAATTCAGAAAATTCTTGAAAGTTTTTAGCATTTGTGAGCCTAGAAATATTTGTTGACCATTTGCAGTGCTGCTGATGGCCTGCTAGATATACCAGGTGACTCCTTTGGATATCTGAGTTGGAGAGGACTGTATTCAAAGAGACACATGATTTTTTATTTTGTTTTATATTTGACTTTTGGATTACACTTGGCTAGGTAAATTCTGGTTTACTAGTCTTAATCCTAACCAGATTTGGCTTAATGCTAACTCAAAATTAATATAACCTTGACATAGTCTAGACCTTGTTATTTCAATTAGGCTGCAATCACTCAATACTTACATTGCCATTCTAGGTTTCAAAATAGCAAAATTAGCCACCTTTTATTAACTGTAAACCTAGTCCTAAACTTAAAACACACATTAACCTGAATTTAGGTCTGACATGACCATTGCATAAAACTAGAAATTAGACCAAACAATCGTCCCATAGTTTAACTTCATTTTTAACTATGAACATTGCTAAAAAGGACTGGGACCCCTGAGATGAACCCATAGCCACGGCAGAGCCTGGCAAGCTACCCGTGGTGTATTCGATAAGCCAAAAACAGTGACAGTAATGGACTTCATTCCCAACAAATGGAGACATTACTGGCATCGGCTTGAGCAAATCGATGAAAAACGGGAAGACAAGTGGATACAAGGTATACTATGAATACTGCAAAATTAACATGTAACATCTACATAATCTAAACCTAACCCTAACCCTATATATTAGCTCTAATGCTAACCTTAACAGTTATGCTACTGAAGACTAATGCTAGAACTTCAATTATCCATGGGGAAAAATTCACAATCTCCAGTACTGTACTTTCCTTTTAAGTCTTTGTAGGTGTAATAAAAGAAAGCAAAATTATCCATCTAATCCATACATGAACTCTAACCCTAAAACTAACCCCATTCCTAATTATAATTCTAATCTACAGTAAATCTGATATTAGCAGATACCCAAAACTGCCAAGTAGATCAAATAAAAGAATCAGCCCATACTTAGTTTGTTTAGATCTATGAAAAGAATGACCTAGCACCTGAGCCCTTCACAGTCTTAGCTGTAACCTAGCTCTGATGCTTTTCTAAGTGCTAACTGTAACTTTTACTAACTCTGACCTATGCTATGCTCTTTGCTCATCATTTAGGTAAAAACTCACAATCACCCAATATTTAACTTGCCTTTTTAAGTTTAAAAACTGAAAACCATCTACCTAATCTTTTCACAAATTCTTTTTTTTTTTAAGTATTTTATTATACCACCGTGAGATATACAAATAAAAAGATATACAATTAAAAAGTTCATGTTTGGGTTTTGGTCATACAGTGTTTCAGCACCCGTCCCTCCACCAGTGCCCATCTCCCACCACCAACATCCCGGTTCCCTCCCCCTTCCCAGCCCTGCTCCATGGCAGGTTCTTTATTTCTTTCCCTTTCTCTCTCTTTCTCTTTTCCTTCCCTTCCAGACTATGGATTACAGAACATACATTAAAAGGTTGTCATTTGTATCCTTTTGCCTCTATTTAATGCTCAGTTCTAGGTTGGCATTAGTACCCTCGACTATTGTTAGCCCCCTGTTCCATTTTCTGTCTTACCTAAACTCCTGACTCCCTAATCTTTTCACAAATTCTAACCCAATACTAGCCCTAATCCTAAAACTAACCCTAAACTATTAAAAACCTGACTAGCATTGCATAGAAAAGAAATTAGACCAAAAGTTACAATTGGCGAACACTTAGCTTCCATTTTTAATGATGAACACAGAAAAGATTAACGCCTTAAACAATTGGATCAAAGCCCTAATCTGAAGCCTTTATCTAGTGCTAGCTTTAAATTTAAACTAATGTTGACTTCTCCAGGATTTACCCTATTAAATCAGATGACACTGGCTCGATACTTAAATTGCCTGTTCTGTTTTGAAAATAACAAAAATATTCATCTCTCCCCAACAGGAACTCTGGCTTTAATCTTAAAACTAATCCTAACCTGTCATAAGCTTATCATTGCCATCATATCAAATGAGTCCAAAACTATTAATATCCCAATGGTTTTCTTTTTTTTCAACTTTTTATTATACCACTATGAGACATACAATTACAAAGGTGTTCATAATTGGTTCTTGGTAATAGTTTTCCAGCACCCATCCCTCCACCAGTGCCCCATTTCCACCACCAATGAACCCACACCCCCTCCGTCCACCCCAAGGCTGCCTCAATAGCAGGTAGCTCTGTTTCCTCTCTTTCTCTCTCTCTCTCTCTCTGTCTATGCATCTCTCTCCCTCTTCTTTTACACATTGTGGCTAGCCCTGCAGATATTTAGAGTTTATCACTTAAGTCTCTTTCTGTATATTCAATGGTGAGTTTTAATCTGCCATTACCATTTCCCACATTTAGTAAAACACTGGTATCTATTTATATCCTATTAATGAATGCAGTCATTCTATACTGTCCTTTTCCTTCTGACTAATTTCACTCAGCATGATAGTCTCCATGTCCATCCATTTGCAGGTAAATTTCATAATTTTGTCTTTTCTTACAGCTGCATAGTATTCCATAGTGTAGATGAACCACAGTTTCTTTAGCCAGTTCTCTGTTCTTGGGCATTTAGGTTGTTTCCAGATTCTAGCTTATAGTGAATAGCGCAGAGATGAACAAAGAAGTACAGATAGTGTTTCTGCTATGTGTTTTTCAGTCTCTCAGGTATATTCCCAGGAGTGCTTTTGCTGGATCAAATGGGAGCTCAATATCTAGTTTTCGGAGGAATGCCCATATTATTTTCCAAAATGGCCGGACCAGTCGGCACTCCCACCAACAGTGGATGAGAGTTCCTTTTTTTCCCCACATCCACGTCAGCACTGGTTGTTCTTGCTGTTTTGGATGTGTGCCAGTCTCTGTGGTGTGAGATGGTACCTCATTGTTGTTTTGATTTGCATCTCCTGATGATTAAAGATGAAGAGCACTTTTTCATATGCCTTTTGGCCATTCAATTTCTTCTTTTTTGGAAGCTTCTGTTCATTTCTTCTCCCCCATTTTTTGATGGGGCTGGTTGTTTTTTTCTTGTGAAGTGCTACCAGTGCCTGATATATCCTGGATATTAACCCCTTGTCAGATGGGTATTGGGTGAATATCCTTTCCCACTCTGTGGATTGTCTTTGTATCTTAGTCACCATTTCTTTTGAGGTGCAGAAGCTTTTCAATTTTATATAATCCCATTTGTTTATCTTTGCTTCCATTTGCTTGGTCAGTGGTGTGTCATCTTAGATCACTTGATCACTTGAATCCCGTTATTCATCGGTTTGCTAGAGTGGGTGCCAGTAACAATTCCATTGGACCCTATCACGTGTCAATGTATCCCAATGGCATCTGGGTTTGATTCAGGAATATGAAGAGCCTCAAACCATTGTGTCGTCTTTAAAGATAATTTTCGTTTCAATGTCGTAGAGCGTTTCTCCTATGTTTTCTTCGATGTACCTTATAGATTCATGTCTGATGTTGAGATCTATAATACATTTTGATCTGACTTTTGTGCATGGCGTTAGAAGGAGGTCTAAGTTCATTTTTTACATTTAGCTGCCCAGTTTTCCCAGCACCATTTGTTGAAGAGGCTTTCTTTGCTCCACTTAATATTTTTTTGCTCCTTTATCAAAGATTAAGTGGTTGCATATTAGAGTGTGTTTCAGGATATTCAGTTCTATTCCATAGGTCTATGGGTCTGTCTCTATACCAATACCACACTGTCTTAATTACAACTGCTCTGTAGTAGAGCTTGAGGTTGGGGAAAGTGATACCTCCCATCTTCTTTTTTCAAGGATTTAGCTATTCGTGGGGTTTATTATTCCATACAAATTTCAGGAATGTTTGTTCAATTTCTTTGAAGAACATCAAGTGTATCTTTATAGGGACCATATTGAATATGTATAAAGCTCTAGGAAGTATTACCATTTGATAATGTTAATCCTTCCAATCCATGAGCAGGGAGTGTGTCTCCATTTCCTCAGGTCTTCTTTTATTTCCTGAAGTAACGTTTTGTAGTTTTCTTTGTAGAGATCCTTTACATTCTTTGTCAAACTGATTCCTAGGTATTTTATTTTCTGTGGCACAATTGTGAATGGGATAGTTTCTGCAATGTCCCTTTTCTTCTCTTTTCAGCTGTTTGCATATAGGAAGGGCATTTACTTTTGGGTATTGATTTTGTACCGTGCCACTCTACTATAGGAATGTATTATTTCTAGGAGCCTCTTGGTAGAGTTTTGGGTTTCCAGGTATAATATCATGCCATCTGAAAATAGTGATAACTTGGCTTCTTCCCTTCCTATCTTGTTTATTTTTTCAAAGAACCAGCTTTTGGTTTTGTTGATCTTCTGGATTGTTTTTTGACATTCCATCTCATTGATTTCTGCACTAAGTTTTATTATTCTTTCTTTCTGCTTGGGTTGGGCTCCTTTTGTTGATCACTCTCTAAGATCTTAAGTTGTGAAGTCAGACTGTTTGTGATGGCCTTTTCTTCTTTTTCTGATGAATGCATGAAGAGCTATGAACTTGCCTCTTAAGACTGCTTTTGCTGTATCCCACAAGTTGTCCGCTGTCCAGGGCTGGGAAACTGCCTCACGACCAGATTAACAGAGCAAAACCAGTTTTAGCCCAGGTCGAGCTGCCACAAGTGGCCACCGTCCATCAAAACAGTGGAAACAGTAATGTCTTTTAATGCACTGCATTCCACGAAGAGGAGGAAAGTTTGGCAGGAGGGAGATAAAGAGGAGGAGAAATGACATACAGAACCCGCCAAGTAGTTGAGGTGTGGGAGGGAGGGAGGGTGGGTACATTGGTGATGGGAGATGGGTTTGGGTGGAGAGAGATGGGTGTTGGGAACACTGTAGAACCAAAACTCTACATAAGCATCTTTCAATTGTATGTCTAAAATGGTGTAATAATATTTGGGGGCAAAATAATAAAATAAAATTAAATCCCCAAAAAATGACATTAGCTGAGCGCTAAAAACTACCAATCAGACTTATATAACAATCAGGCTTCACTTTTAATTTCCATTTATAAGCAAAAACAGAAATCTACCAACTGAACCAATCACAAACCTAAACTTAGTGCTTTCCTACTTATTCAGAATGCTGACCCTAACCTTATAATAGTCCTGATGTATTTTTTGACTTTATCCTATTGTGTAGGATAAAAATTCACAATTGACCATTATTTAAGTTATCTTTGTAGGTATGAAAATAGCAAAATTAACCACCTATTGTGTCTGCAGTTTCCATTATGTGTTTTGGTTATCACTGCATAGCAAGAATATCCATTTTGTAAATGGAGACTGACCCAGAGTTATCTGGGTCTTAATTGGTGATCATACTTAGGGAGCTTGTGGTGAATCCAGGGCTCACACATGCAAGGCAGAAGCTCTGCCTTCGGAGTCTTATCCCCTTGGCCCCAATCTTGTTTTGATAGCCATTTTCATAATTACATCATTTAATATCCCTGTAATAGTGTCATATACAGATTACCCATAAAAACAATTTGTTCACTCTCATCAAATGCCTTGATAAAAATCTTTGTGTGTAAGATTTACTTCCTGGCTTCAAAAAATTCTTTTTTTATTAATTATCAGAACTTTATTTCTGTATAAAGGAATATTTTTTGTATGTATTTTGCTGACTGGTGAAATGGTATCACCCTGATGAACCACTCTTGACATCAATGATCACTTCCTTATAGAATGGTGAGATCCTGGTGGTGCATCCATAATACAGCTTATGAAGGATCTTGATGTATTGGGTTTGAATGCCCTGTTTGGCTAGGGCTTCGATGACTGCTTCAGTCTCAACTGAATAAAGGCTTTCTTTAAATCAGTGAATATGAGACTGGGCAGCATCTTGAACTCCATACAAACCTCAATGAGCTTGGTTACTGTGTGAATATGGAGAATTGTGCTGCATCCCTTTTTGGAAGCCAGCTTGCTCACATGGTTGTCCTTCATCTACTGTTCTGACAATCCTGTTCAGGAAGACTCGAGTGAAGAGCTTGTAGATGACGGACAACAGGCAGCTGAGACGATAGTTGCCAATACCGTGAATATCTCCTTCTTGAACAGTAGAACTGTCCTGCTGGTTTTCCATTGGGAGGACACCTTGCATTCAGACAGGAAGTGTGTGAAGAGCCGGCCAGTGTATTGATACCATTTCATCAAAACTCTTTAGCGCCACCCTTGAGAACATCATGCGACAATTAGAATGGGAAGGAATGGGGAGTGAAGATAGACGGTTGCTAACTACACCACCTCCGCTTCTGGCGACATCATTCTAATAACATCAAACATTAGCCAAGTGGCTCAAATGCTGGCTGACTTTGACTGAGAATTGTAAAGATAGGTCTACAGATGAATCTCAACAAAACTATGTTTATGAAAAAATGAACTAATTCCTGGGGCCCCCATTCCTCTCAACAGAACAAACATCTCTGAATATAGTAGTTATGTACCTAGGTCGAGGAAGTCAACATGATGAATGACCTAAAGAGCCTGAGCTATGGAGGAGGGGAAGAAGATTTGAGATGCCTTCAAGAGCATCGAAGAAATAGCTAAAAAAGATAAAGGACCTCCCGGCTCTGGGTGCATCTCTTCGATTCCACTATTCTCCCTGCATTAACATAACCTCAGAGACCTGGGCCCTGGTGAAAGCAGGAGGAGAATGCTATTTGGGTCTCCCAAAGAGGAATCAAAAGAGCTATGCTTGGAATATCACGCCTCACTCAAGTGAAAGAGAGGAATCCGGAGTTCTGACCTCCATGGATGATCCAGAGTCAGGGATGCTGTCTCTTTTTGCCAAGGCACCGAAAATCAGATGGGCTGGACATGTGATGCAATTTGGGGATAACCACTGGACTGGGCCGTTACCGCTGATCCCATGGGATGTCAAAAGGTCATGTGACCGTCCACCTACAAGATGATCAGACTTCTTCTTTAAGACCCTGAACAAACGGTTTTGAGGCTCTTCATATTCCTGAATCAACCAGATGCCATTGGGCTGCATTGGCATGTGATAGGG
>JAJIBD010038297.1:0-20608 GCA_021461705.1 Cryptotis parvus | reverse complement strand
CAGTAATATGCTTATATAGACATAAAGAATCAGTTTATCTCTTTAGCTTATTTTGAACCTTTACCAGTGGTTCTTCGGTTTACTCCTAGCCCAGAGATCACTCTTGATGGGGTTAGTAAGCCATGTAAGTGCCAGGAATTGAACCTGGCTTGGCCATGTGCAAAGCACTGTAATATCTCTCAAACACAGAAATAAATTTATCAAATCAGATAATTATGATTGATGTGATTGATGCTTATGGAATGGAGAGGCTTTTAGGCTGATGTGGGTGGGGAAAGTTAGGAGAGCCAAATATAAAGGTGTATAGGGAAAGTGAAAAAGTATATCTACAGTTATCTCTTTGTAAAACTTATTTTCATATATTTGTACACGATATGTACAAATAAATAAAAATGTCCTCGAATCAAAAGATATTCTAAAATATTACAAGGATTACTTGAGTTATGATGCAGAGTATGAATGTGGAAAGCAACATTGGACTGAGAAGTGCACTTAAGAGAATAGCGAGTAATAGAAGGCAAGAATTGATTATGGCTGTGCCTTGCAGAAATAAGGCATACATGGATAGAGCAGCATTACTTGGGCTATGTTTGGGAAGTCCTTATTAATAAGATTTGATGAATTGAATATGGGAGGGAGTTGAAAAATACAGGTGGAACTCATGGATGAATCTTAACTTTTTGCCCTTATCACCTTGTTTGGAGAGTGGATCCATTTTCCTGATAAGAAAAAAAAAGGGGAGTGAGTTGGTGAAGAATAGAGTTCTCTTGAGAGTAAGTTAACGTATAAAGATGTTTGTTGGGAACATGAGTGAAAAGAAGTGTCTGTCAAACTTATGTTGACGGGGCGGGTGCATTGCCTCTATAGCTTAGTGGGCGCAGGGATATAGCGCTTCCCTTCCTTGTAGTCCCTGGTGTTGCTTTATAATTGAGTCCACTGCCCATAGGTTTAGCTTCTTTCTCCTCCCAGTTCTCTTTCCTTCCTTCTGCTTGGGTAACTTTTCCAATCAACCCTGTAATAAACCAGCTACTCATAATTCTCTATCTCAGATGGTGTTTCTGGGAAAGCTGAACTCAGGTATATGCAGGTGCCTGGGGCTGACTTGAGACTTGAACCGGTTCTCCCGACACCAAGCCTGTTCTCTGTACTTCCATTAGAGATACGCTTGTTTCATTTGGCGTTTTCTTGTTTCCACCCACCTATGAAACTTTATAGCAGCAAGCAAGAGTCAGGATCTGGAAAGCTGCCAAGCTTATCTCTGTATTTAAAGCCTGGATCTGTTTCATAAGAAATCTTTGTCTTCCTTTAATCAGGGGACAAGTAGGTTTGGATACCTAAATTAGCCTCTGGTAGGTTGATTTTCTATAGGCCTCCTGGCCAGACTGACATATAGTTATTTCCTCTCTAGAGCTTTACTTCTAGTACATTAATTAGTTAGCAACAAAAGGAATGAATATTTCCAATGTGGCAGGCCCTGGAGGTAGATCTAATGTGACTCTCTGCATTTCCGGCATGTCTGCGCCTAACACTTATCCCTACCTGGGTCTCTCCCAATGGACTTTGTCTGTGTTTCCTCAGGTCACTATTACATTTATTCTCCCGGGAGCTTTCTGCCCTGTATCTGGTGCAATGTAAACACTGGCTAAATTGTGGACTGGTTTTAATCTTTTAATGACATTAGACTTTATCTTTCTCCCTTCAGACTTCGATAGCTTCAGAACAGAAATGTAGGGTTATAATGGCTCTGATCTATAAGACGCGAGTAGCGGGAGTCACCATTCAGCAGTTATTTACCCCTAAGAAGCTATGTTTTCATAGTCTTGTGTCTAAAAGAAATTTATGATGAACACAGCAAGTCTGTATTTTCTGCCCTTTTCTCTCCCTAATCTATTTCTTTCACTTCTTGCTCTCGGGAATGGAGATTTTCTGTTCCCACTCTCTCGATTATCTCAGACACTCCGTGTCTGATTCTCTTCATCCTTCTGTACAGCCTCTCAGGATCTTTGTCTTCACCCAAGCTGTGGTGGTTCCTCTGTATTTTGTTGTTTCCTACTCTACTCTGGCTTTTATCTTCAGTTTCTCCTTCAGTATCTACTTTCCTGTCCTGAGCAGGCTTCTTTCAATTTCTGCTAACTGCTGAGGCTTCATTGATCTTTTCCTGCCTTTCAATCTTTAAATAAAATAACAGTGTCCTTTCATGCCTCACATCCTGATTTGTGTTATGTTTTCATTACTCATAAACTCTACTTGAAATGTTAATGAGGATACCTTAAATTTTAAATCAAGTCTTGTCCTTATTATAGTCTATCCATGGAGACATTTTAGATTATTTGCATAGGGGTTAAGGTACTTGCTTTTCAGGCCCAGCCCAGTTGGATTTCAGGCACAGCATATTATTGAGCACCTCAGGAATGATCCTTGAGTACAGAGACAAGAGTAAGCCCCCTGAATACTGATGGGTGCTACCCAAAAAATAGTAGGAAACAAAAACTCTGAAATAGATAATTTCCTATCCCTTTGTAAACTGTTACCTTTAAAGAAACCTATGGGCATGGTGAAGTGAAAAAGAATAGATTTGGGTGTTAAAGATGTCTGTTTCTACAAAGCAACTGTGGATGACCTTTGTGTAGCTCCCTTTAAACGCGCTAATCTCTGGTTTCCTTGGTGAATTGGGGAGATAATTTTGCAGGAAATGTATAGTTGATGGTTATAGGCTGATCTCAAGCTCTGCGTGGTCAGAGTCCCACCTCACAGCGAAGCCTATTTCAAGCCTAGGTATGCTTGAACCAGAGACAGATACACAAGATAAAGCAGCATTGGTCTCTTCCTGTGCCCCAGCTGATGATCATGAGGCATCCGGGAGGAGAGGGAGGTGGTCTTAGCCGCGGGCTCCGCTCATCCCAATAGATACTCGCAAGGGAGCCAGGGCAACCCCCATACATGAGCAGCCATTTTCAACATTCGTAGTCCACAGCTTATCAGAGCTCCACCAAAGATAAAAGCTGATGTCTTCTTGTTGCACATGACTACTTTATACACGGTGTTCTTCAGTAAGTGAATGAACTGAGAGCCTACTATCAAGAGTATCTCTACCTGTATGGCAGAGCCTGGCAGTGCAGGCTTGATATGCCAAAGTCACGATCACGAATTTTCCTGGTTCATCATCTATTTGCTAGAGCTGGCACCAGTAATATTTCCATATGTCCTTGTCTCCCATGCTAATAGAACCCAGCAGTATCCGCTTTGCTCCAGGAACATAAAGAGCCTCAAGTTTTTTAGTGGTTAGCGTCATGGAAATGACCTAATATGAATGTTACTGGTATTTGGCATATCAAATGTGACACGAGCAGCTTGCCAGGCTTGCTCGCAGTAGGTGGTATACTCTTGTAGTCAAATTCTCTAAATAAAGCATTTATTGATGAACCGCGGGCCACTTGAGCAGGCTTTCAGTCTGGTCTCTAAGTGGAGTTGTAATGAGAGGAAGTCCGGATGTGTAAAATGGCGGCCCCTGGAGTAGTGGGGATCATCTGGCTTGTTGTGAGGGCTCTACTGGGGTGAGAGGCCAGGCTAGAACCTGCCATACCCCTCCCAGGCGCCTCATGAGCCGGCGGTGGGCACAGGGAGAGCGAGTAGCAGCTCTGCCCCCAGGTTGAGAGTCTCTGGTTCAGCATACCTGGGCCAGATTGAAAAAAAAAATGCTGCAGGGTGGGTGTCGGCGATCTGGGCTAGATAGTCTGGTCTGCTGGGTGGAGTTGTGTCGAGAGGGAAGTCTGGATGTGTGGAAATGGTGGCTCCGCGGAGTAGGTGGGTAGTCTGACTTTTTTTGAGGCTCTGCTGGGATGGCAGGCCAGGGCTAGGTACCTGCCACGCCTCCCGGGTGCCTCATGGCCGGCTGGGCACAGGAGCCTGTAGCTTAACTCGCCCACTGTCATGGGGGCATGTCAAATTAATTAGGAATTAATGAGACCCATTCCTATGACCTGACTAACGTTTTGAGGCTCTTTGTGTTTCTGGAGAGACAGATTCCCTTGGGCTACCTAGCAAGTGACAGGGATGTATGGAGATGTTACTGGTGTGTGCCCACACCAGGAGCAAATGTGTACTGAATGGGAAGACAAATGACAAGTAACATGGTTCTAGAGTTAAAATAAGATGTATTTATGATTTGCTTCAGTTGCACATCCTTCCTTATCTATTTCTGTGTCTCGGCACCATCCTGTTTTCCTTGCCCCATTTTTCTCTGCCTCCCCATCTTCTTTTTTGTACTCTGCTCGGTCTTCAAATAAAAGAATCCCCTAAGGGCAATAAATAGTCACAAAGGACATTTTTTACCTTGCAATGAGGAACAGATAGACATCTGTGAATACAAACCTTTTGGATGAACTTGTCTCATGTATAATTTGACCCAAACAACATTCCTTCCTATTTCAACATCATACTCTTCAAGTCTTGTTTATTTACAATAATCTTAGTGGTAGTGTCAACCCAGTATCTATATCAGGACTCTGGTGGAAGATAAAATCCCATCTGGACTGTTTACTTGTTGTTGATTAGGAGTTCATGTAAATTGTTTTACACTTTTTTGAGAGGAAGTAGAGCATTTTGTCGGCCTGATATATTAATGAAAATATCTATCTCATTAGGAGCTGTATCTTTTGGACTGAATTCTACAGCGCAATATTGCCGGAAATAAGAGAAGGCAAATTCTACTTTTGTTTTGTTTTTTTGGTTTGTGCTCTGGGCGCTTACTCCCTGGCTTTTTTTTGCAGAGAGATCACATGGTGATGCTCAGATTGACCATACAGAGGCTGGGGACTGAACCCTGTTGGTTACATGAAAGGCAAGTGACCTGCCCACTGGACTATCTGTTGGACCCCCAGAATGTGCATTCTTTTTATGTGCATAATCAAAATGGAAGGATTCAAACTTATAGTTATTCATGACTCTAACTATTTTCATAGAATACTTTTTGTACCTGCCTGAAATTAAGGCAAACAACTATGTGGTGTGTTAAAAAAAGAAACTATGTAAAATAGTTGCAAACTCATATCTCAAGCAAACAAGAGCTTTAGTCAGCATTCTCAGACACTATTGACTTATTTGGATATATTTACTAATTAATATGCCTAACATTATTTTTCACTTTGGACGCTTAGGATCATAGGTTAGGAATGCCTAATGTGAAACTGGCATTATTAATTAATTTTATTATTATTGCTAAAGGAAGATAAGATATAACAAAGTTTTTTCATGCGTCTGTTAAAATGGAAATGCTCAAGCTCCATATAATCAAAATTAATGACTTAAAAATATTTTAGGCAATAGCAATGATGATAAAATATGGAATGCTTTGGAAAATAATCATTCTTAGAACTTAATAATTTGAAGTATTCATGAAGGAACTAAGACTACTTATTACATTTTGATGTTGTGTGGTTGTATGGGCTTAGTGTAGGATGAGTAGCAGTGTTGGAGTACTCTAAAAACTATAAGATCTAACTGGCTTTGCCCTACCCTCTCTGTCATTCAGTAACTCTATGCAGTCTTGTTGCTGATTTGTTCTCTCATTCTCAGAGCTAAATTTTGTACATACGTATATATATAAATACAATATATATTTATTTATATATATATAAATAATCTATATATATATTCACTTGTATCAGTTGTATCTCTTGCCTTACCGTCTGTTCAATGATTTGCTCGAGCTGGCATCAGTAACATCTCCATATGTCCTGTTGCATGTTAGTGTAGCCTAAGGGCATCTGCTCACTCCAGGAACAAAGAGCCTCAAACCATTTGTTCAGGTCATGGGGATGAGGTCTATAAATGTTACTGGTTTTTGGCATATCAAATACGACACCGGTAGCTCCCAGGCTCGCCGTGTGGGTTGTATACTCTCATTAGTAGGCTCTCAGTTTGTGCATTTACTAATGGAACCCTGGGAGAGATCGGCTTTTTCTGGGTGGAGCTCTGACGAGCTATGGAGTTCAGATGTTGAAAACGGCAACCCTCATGGTGTGGGGGGGTTCCTCCTGGCTTCTTGTGAGCTCTACTGGGATGGCAGGTCACGGCTAGAACCTGCCTTCCCTCCTGGATGCCCTCATGATCAGCTGAGCACAGGGAGAGCTGGTAGCAACTCTGCCCCATGTATCTTTGTGTAATATATATGTATGTATATATTACATGCACATACACATATATACACATATACATATATGCACATATACATATACATATATACAGATATATATATATGTGTATATATGTATATGTCTATATACTATATCACCTACACGGCAGCGCCCGACAAGCTACCCGTGTTTTATTTGATATGCCAGAAATCAGTAACAACATGGACACCTCATTCCCATGACCTGAAGGAATGGTTTGAGGTTTTCCCTGTCCCTGGAGCAAGCAGATGTCCTTGGCTACACTTGCTTGCAACAGGATGTATGGTTATGTTACTGATGCCCACTCAAGCAAATTGATGAACAACGGAAGAACAAGTAATACAAGTGATACATATATGTATATATTATAGCATAATAATCATTATGGATCTTGCTATTTCCATTTCATGGGATTGTTTTGAGTATCAAATTAGATAGTGGATGTGAAAGTTTTGCAAGATTGTGAGTTACCATAAAACACTCACCATTTCCCAAGGGCTACCATTGCCCTGGGAAATCAGGCTGATCAAGGCCTATCAGTGCTTGGAATGCTTAGGCCAGGTGAAGAGATATCATTATTCCCAGGGTACAGAAATGAGAAATCTAGATATTTCTCTTCATCTCATGCAAATGTCTCAGAAGGGTCCTGATCTCTGGGTGACTCACAGGAACAGTGGAATTGCTTGGTGTGAAGAGACTTTTAATCAAAAATCCTTTTCAATCAAAGATAAACCCTAGGACTCTGAAAAAAAAAAAAAAACCTGGGATGCTAAGTAGGGCTGGGGAAAGACACCTGGGGATACGAGGGATGGGAGCAGGGGTACATTGGAAAGGAGTATAAGGACAGTGATGGATGGCTTTGGCACTTTGGTGATAGTTAAATGCAGTAACATATCAAGCATTAGCATTTGACACTGTTGGGCTGACGCAGATAGCAGAGCAGGTAGGGTGTTTTCCTTTGTGTTTGTGGCTGATCGGGCTTTGATCCTGGCTGATCCTGACACCAGTTATAGTCTCCTTTGCACCATCAGTAGTGGTCCATGAGCACATAGCCGGAAGTGATCCTTGTCGGGACACTGCTGGGGTCCCCAACAGTGACAGGGAAACAAGTTCCCTTCACCTCCAAAGCCGGCAGGGAATGGATGAAGACTTAGGAATCCGATGCAGTTTTAAAAGGCTTTACTTATCACAGGTTCAGGCATACAAGTCAGCAATAGGAGAAACCCTGTGCTTAGGATTCCCAGCTAGAACCCCAGACACGTGTAGGCCAAGATGGCGCCACCTACGTGTTAAGGCCCTGTATAGAAAAGGAGAAAAAAGACAAGACTCCCAAGAAGGGTGCAAGCTCACAAAAGAGAGAGCCGAGAGAGAGAAAGAGAGAGAGAGAGAGAGAGAGAGAGAGAGAGAGAGAGAGAGAGAGAGAGAGAGAGAGAGACAGAGAGGAAGCAGGCTGGTTTTATAACCCTGCAATTCAGACCTCCCACTATTATGGGAAGCAGGAAGGGTCAAATGCCCTTAGGTAATTTTCTAAGGGCATTTGAAAATTACTCCCAGCACCTCACCTAGGCCCTATTATATGCTAATGTTTTGAGCCAAGATCTGCCTGGAAATGCCTTTATAGGGTAGAGAAGGGGGTTTCTGAGATGGCATGTCTCTTGTACCAAAGACTAATACTAATGCCAGTTAAATATTTCTCCAAGCCTTCACAAGAGTCTCGTCTTACTTCATGATAGTTTTGTATTTTAGTTGCCTTGAGTTATTAGGGAGCCATGCTTGCTTCTTGCTTGGAGGCAAACAGCATTTCTCTCTTGGTCTAATTATTTAGAGATCCAACGGCCAGGCAAATATGCTGGTAAGATCTAGCTAGTTTCACGATGATTGTGGTAGCATGAGAGAATATTTATACCAGCCAGTACAGAATACATGGTCAGATAAACTGCAACATTTAGACTACCCCCTATTTATGAAGTGACCTGCAGGAGGAAATCCAGGGCAGATGCAAAGGTTCTTAGAGGAGTCCTGCAACAATCCTTGAGCACCATTATGTCCCTTAAAAACAAAAATCTCCAAAACAATAACAACAGCAAAAACCATTAACACTATTATAAGTCATCATCATAATAATAATAATAATAATATTTAAATAATCAATGACTTTTAATTTTTTAGATTGAGAGTGATGTATGCAAGGTCTCTTATACCTGACTTAAAAATACAACCTGGCAGGGGGCTGGAGAGATAATACAGAGGGTTGTATACTTGCCTTGCATGTGGCTAACCCAGGTCCAATTTCTAGCATTCCTTCTAACCTCACTGGGGTGATTCCTAAGCACAGAGTAAGAAATAACCCTTGAAACAGTCGAGTTTTTGCACCAAACTAAATATATGTCCGGTCCGTCTGCTCCATCCATCCATTCATCCATCCATCCACCCACCCATCCATTTAGATTACATATAAACACATCCTTGGGACTGAAGAGATAATCGACTGGCAGTGGTCAGGGACAATGCCTGGTTCTAGAGATCATACCTGTGGTAGCCACAGGTGGTGCATATGCATCAGCAAGGCATATGCCCTGTTTGATGTACTACCTCACCAGCCCTATGCGAAGTTATCATTTTTACTAGATTACCATTTGTGTTTAGAATGGCTGGATAATGTTGGAAGAATGACTATGATATCTTGTTTATGTCTATGACCTTTGAGAAATAAGTCGTAAAAAGTTTTTTAAATTTGATTTTTATTTTATTATACCACTGTGAGATACGCACACACACACACTTTCTCCCCCTTCTAAGTCATGGTATTTGTATTTGCTGACATTTATGACTTTGTCACTAACTAGTGGTCACTGTACAGTAGGCAGTGCTTTGGGGTTATTCCTGGTTCTGTGTTCTGGAGCGCACACCTGAGGTAGTCAGGAGCCCAGGTGTTATTAGGATTGAATTTTGGGCATGGTACACAAAAAGCTGCACTTATTCCATTGAATTCTTTCCTTGGCCTCCAGTAGTCACTTTTGATGGTGGTTTAGATTTTCTAAAAGCTACTGGTGCATTGGGGAAAGTGTTCAACTTAGAAGACAAACCTGGTCAGAATGAGATGCTAGCTCTTTTATTCCACTAATTAATTTGATGTTGGGGAATGCCGCCAGTGTCCCCGACAGTGCCAAGAAGCGAAGTTCCCTTCTACCTCCAAAGGCGGTGGGGGAATGGATGAAGACTCAGGAATCTGATGCAGTTTTAAAAAGGCTTTACCCATCACAGGTTCAGGCATACAAGTCAGCAATAGGAGAAACCCTGTGCTTAGGGATTCCCAGCTAGAACCCCAGACACGTGTAGGCCAAGATGGCAGCCACCACGTGTTAAGGCCCTGTAAAAAAAGGGAAAAAAAGACAAGACTCCACAAGAAGGGTGCAAGCTCACAAAGAGAGAGCTGGGGGGGAGAGAGAGAGAGAGAGAGAGAGAGAGAGAGAGAGAGAGAGAGAGAGAGAGAGAGAGAGAGAGAGAGAGAGAGAGAGAGAGAGAGAGAGAGAGAGAGAGAGAGAGGGAAGCAGGCTGGTTTTATACCCCTGCAACTCAGACCTCCCACTATTATGGGAAGCAGGAAGGGTCAAATGCCCTAAGGTAATTTCTCCCAAAGCACCCTCACCTAGGCCCTAATATATGCTAATGTTTTGAGCCAAGATCTGCCTGGAAATGCCTTTACAGGGGAAGAGAAGGGGGGTTCCTGAGATGGCATGTCTCTGTACCAAAGACTAATACTAATGCCTGTTAAATACTCTCCCAAGCCTTCACAAGAGTCTCGGGTCTACTTCACGGTAGTTTTGTATTTTAGTTGCCTTTGAGTTATCAGGGAGCCATGCTTCGCTTGCTTGGAAGCAAACAGCATTTCTCTCTCTGGTCTAGTTAGTTAGGAGATCCAACGTGGCCAGGCAAATATGCTGGTAAGATCTAGCTAGTCCCAAATGATTGTGGTAGCATGAGAGAATATTTACACCAGCTAGGACAGAATACATGGTCAATTAAACTGCCACATTTAGACTACCCTTTATCTATGAAGTGATTTGCAGGGAGGCAATCCAGAACAGATGCAGAGGCTCTTAGAGGAGTCCTGCAACAGTTTGATTGCCTTGGGAAAATCCTTTCATTTGCTCAATTTCTTCACTTAAATTATAATGAACTTCTCACAGAATTTTACAAAGACCAAATGGAACACTAGATGTGATAATTTTTAAGCCATGAGATAGAAGTTGATCCATATGAGAATGATTTTTGCCTCTAACTTTAATTTGATAGCATAAAAATTTAATATATAATCTCCCTGATGTACTTTTTCCTCTCAAACATCAGGACAGGGGAATGTTGTAAAAAAGAAGAACTCCTTTACATAGGTAGGCATTAAAATATTATGACAGTAAGCAAAAGAACTCCTTTACATATGGAATTTAGGTAAGCATTAAAATATTATGACAGAAAGAGAAATTGCTTTGCACAATTAAGCAAGTAACTTCTATTACATATTTATGTATGTATTTATATATGCATGTATGTATCTACCTAACTATCTATCTATCTATTCATATCTTTATAATAATTTCAGAGACACAATTTGTGGCAGTGAGATATTGCTCTACAGCAAGGGTCAGGAGAACACCGATGTTTGAGAGTCTGTCAGGATCCTGAGTATCTAAATACATGAGATGCATAGTGCACTTTCAGAAGGAATGTATGGACTTAGACGATGAAAGAAAATAGGAAAAGGGATACAGAGAGAGACAGAGAGGGACAGAGAGAGACACAGAGAGAGAGAAAGAGAGAGAGAGAGAGGGAAAAGGAACGAGGAAGGGGAGATTATATAAAGGACTTGGGCTGACATCAAGGAACATAGAAAAGAAACAGTTGCATGGTGAATTCTGTTGATTAGCTCCAGAAGTCTCTGGAATGGTCCCATAACAGATCAGGGGCTGTGTCCACCCATTTTGAGAGAACTCTCAGGAAGTCATTGTTAAAGAATTTAGGAGTAAAAAGTTGAGGTTCCATAGACAATCATCAAATAGCAAACGTTGTTTGAGATGCCACAGTTAGGCCCTGTAGCTAGCTGTACATCACCATTCTTGACGCATAATGCTGGAAGTGGCCCTGTGGAGTTCTTCCTCATTGAAAGGCACTGACAGCAGCTGCCCATAAGAGAGACCATGTTAAAACCACTGCTAGTGCAACAGACTACACTGGAGGGACCAAATCCTGTAATTTTCTACTTCCTCTTTTGTTTTCACACCCTTTAAACGTTATTTGGTAAATCTACATCTTATCTCTTTAATTCAGATCTTATTATCTGAAACTGACAAAGGTGTGAAAGGACTCTTGGAATGATTACTAGCTTGACTAATATTATGCAGCACAGAAAATTTTGGACTTGGATCTGAACTCAGATAAAACCCCACAACCCCAGATGTTTTCCTTTTTAACACATTTGTTCTTTAATATGTATCCACACGGCAGAGCCTGGCAAGTTACCCGGTCGTATTTGACATGCCAAATACCAGTAACAATTATAGACCTCATTCCCATGACCTGATGGAATGGTTTGAGGCTCTTTATGTTCCTGGAGTGGACAGATGCCCTTGGGCTATCTCGCATGTGACAGGACTTATTGAGATGTTACTGGTGCCTGATGGAGCAAATCGATGATCTACGCGAAGACAGTGATACAGTTCTTTAATATTCTTTAGTTTTGTTATAATTTCCAGGACAGTCATGTTTGGCCTCTGGAATTGAGGAGATACAGTTTTCATCTTCAACACACTCAAGCCACAAGAGAAAAGAATCACTGTTTTTTGTATGTTTGTTTTTATCCAGAATGCCAATGAGATTAAAATCTCAGAAACTCTGGTTTAGGAGTTTAAATGGGCAACATGGACCCTTAGTTTGTATACTACAGATTTTTTGTTAAAATATGTAGCTCAAATTATTTTTAAGGAAATGTGTAAGAAATAAAACTTTAAGAATAAAAAAAACTATTTGCCTAAACAACATACATTTAAAATTCAGGATGCCAGATGATAGGAAATTACACAACGTGCTTGGATTTAAGAATCATGAATAAATGAGGCAAATATTAAAAGAGAAAATAAAAAAGCATCGATAGAATTGGCTTCCCTACCTATCAAACAGCAGGTGACTGAATGAGTCTCAGCAGCGGCTGCTGACTTCTAAGTGGAATTTCCCACTATACGGGAAAGAAGATCATGGTGGCACTCAGCGGCTGGCCTCAGATAATTGGCTCACCTAGTGCATCCTGATAATTTAGTTTTAAAAATTAGTTCAAATTCTATGAAGATGAAAATCAGTACATGTATTGCAAATGCTCTTGGAAGAAAGCAAAGTGAGTGATGAACGGTTCAGTGTTTTAGCTTGGCGTTGTGTCCAAGGTCCCCCTAGGGCAGTTGAAAATTCCTGACTGGCTTAATGTCTGCATTAATGATGACAAAGAAGGACTGAACCGTGTTTAATGATGTTTTAAGTAGGTCCTAAGTGTAGGCTCATGACCAACATCAAGGATTAGGAAAATATAAATGAATGTCAGAGATAGGAAAAATATTCACCAACCTCTTCCTGCTACTGTATCTGGGATTTTAAAAAATTCAGAAAATTCTTGAAAGTTTTTAGCATTTGTGAGCCTAGAAATATTTGTTGACCATTTGCAGTGCTGCTGATGGCCTGCTAGATATACCAGGTGACTCCTTTGGATATCTGAGTTGGAGAGGACTGTATTCAAAGAGACACATGATTTTTTATTTTGTTTTATATTTGACTTTTGGATTACACTTGGCTAGGTAAATTCTGGTTTACTAGTCTTAATCCTAACCAGATTTGGCTTAATGCTAACTCAAAATTAATATAACCTTGACATAGTCTAGACCTTGTTATTTCAATTAGGCTGCAATCACTCAATACTTACATTGCCATTCTAGGTTTCAAAATAGCAAAATTAGCCACCTTTTATTAACTGTAAACCTAGTCCTAAACTTAAAACACACATTAACCTGAATTTAGGTCTGACATGACCATTGCATAAAACTAGAAATTAGACCAAACAATCGTCCCATAGTTTAACTTCATTTTTAACTATGAACATTGCTAAAAAGGACTGGGACCCCTGAGATGAACCCATAGCCACGGCAGAGCCTGGCAAGCTACCCGTGGTGTATTCGATAAGCCAAAAACAGTGACAGTAATGGACTTCATTCCCAACAAATGGAGACATTACTGGCATCGGCTTGAGCAAATCGATGAAAAACGGGAAGACAAGTGATACAAGGTATACTATGAATACTGCAAAAATTAACATGTAACATCTACATAATCTAAACCTAACCCTAACCCTATATATTAGCTCTAATGCTAACCTTAACAGTTATGCTACTGAAGACTAATGCTAGAACTTCAATTATCCATGGGGAAAAATTCACAATCTCCAGTACTGTACTTTCCTTTTGTAAGTCTTTGTAGGTGTAATAAAAGAAAGCAAAATTATCCATCTAATCCATACATGAACTCTAACCCTAAAACTAACCCCATTCCTAATTATAATTCTAATCTACAGTAAATCTGATATTAGCAGATACCCAAAACTGCCAAGTAGATCAAATAAAAGAATCAGCCCATACTTAGTTTGTTTAGATCTATGAAAAGAATGACCTAGCACCTGAGCCCTTCACAGTCTTAGCTGTAACCTAGCTCTGATGCTTTTCTAAGTGCTAACTGTAACTTTTACTAACTCTGACCTATGCTATGCTCTTTGCTCATCATTTAGGTAAAAACTCACAATCACCCAATATTTAACTTGCCTTTTTAAGTTTAAAAACTGAAAAACCATCTACCTAATCTTTTCACAAATTCTTTTTTTTTTTTAAGTATTTTATTATACCACCGTGAGATATACAAATAAAAAGATATACAATTAAAAAGTTCATGTTTGGGTTTTGGTCATACAGTGTTTCAGCACCCGCCCCTCCACCAGTGCCCATCTCCCACCACCAACATCCCCGGTTCCCTCCCCCTTCCCCAGCCCCTGCTCCATGGCAGGTTCTTTATTTCTTTCCCTTTCTCTCTTTCTCTTTTCCTTCCCTTCCAGACTATGGATTACAGAACATACATTAAAAGGTTGTCATTTGTATCCTTTTGCCTCTATTTAATGCTCAGTTCTAGGTTGGCATTAGTACCTTCGACTATTGTTAGCCCCCCTGTTCCATTTTCTGTCTTACCTAAACTCTGACTCCCTAATCTTTTCCACAAATTCTAACCCAATACTAGCCCTAATCCTAAAACTAACCCTAAACTATTAAAAAACCTGACTAGCATTGCGTAGAAAAGAAATTAGACCAAAAGTTACAATTGACGAACACTTAGCTTCCATTTTTAATGATGAACACAGAAAAGATTAACGCCTTAAACAATTGGATCAAAGCCCTAATCTGAAGCCTTTATCTAGTGCTAGCTTTAAATTTAAACTAATGTTGACTTCTCCAGGATTTACCCTATTAAATCAGATGACACTGGCTCGATACTTAAATTGCCTGTTCTGTTTTGAAAATAACAAAAATATTCATCTCTCCCCAACAGGAACTCTGGCTTTAATCTTAAAACTAATCCTAACCTGTCATAAGCTTATCATTGCCATCATATCAAATGAGTCCAAAACTATTAATATCCCAATGGTTTTCTTTTTTTTCAACTTTTTATTATACCACTATGAGACATACAATTACAAAGGTGTTCATAATTGGTTCTTGGTAATAGTTTTCCAGCACCCATCCCTCCACCAGTGCCCCATTTCCACCACCAATGAACCCACACCCCCTCCCGTCCACCCCAAGGCTGCCTCCAATAGCAGGTAGCTCTGTTTCCTCTCTTTCTCTCTCTCTCTCTCTCTGTCTATGCATCTCTCTCCCTCTTCTTTTACACATTGTGGCTAGCCCTGCAGATATTTAGAGTTTATCACTTAAGTCTCTTTCTGTATATTCAATGGTGAGTTTTAATCTGCCATTACCATTTCCCACATTTAGTAAAACACTGGTATCTATTTATATCCTATTAATGAATGCAGTCATTCTATACTGTCCTTTTCCTTCTGACTAATTTCACTCAGCATGATAGTCTCCATGTCCATCCATTTGCAGGTAAATTTCATAATTTTGTCTTTTCTTACAGCTGCATAGTATTCCATAGTGTAGATGAACCACAGTTTCTTTAGCCAGTTCTCTGTTCTTGGGCATTTAGGTTGTTTCCAGATTCTAGCTTATAGTGAATAGCGCAGAGATGAACAAAGAAGTACAGATAGTGTTTCTGCTATGTGTTTTTCAGTCTCTCAGGTATATTCCCAGGAGTGCTTTTGCTGGATCAAATGGGAGCTCAATATCTAGTTTTTCGGAGGAATGCCCATATTATTTTCCAAAATGGCTGGACCAGTCGGCACTCCCACCAACAGTGGATGAGAGTTCCTTTTCCCCCCCCCACATCCACGCCAGCACTGGTTGTTCTTGCTGTTTTGGATGTGTGCCAGTCTCTGTGGTGTGAGATGGTACCTCATTGTTGTTTTGATTTGCATCTCCCTGATGATTAAAGATGAAGAGCACTTTTTCATATGCCTTTTGGCCATTCGAATTTCTTCTTTTTTGGAAGCTTCTGTTCATTTCTTCTCCCCATTTTTGATGGGGCTGGTTGTTTTTTCTTGTGAAGTGCTACCAGTGCCTGATATATCCTGGATATTAACCCCTTGTCAGATGGGTATTGGGTGAATATCCTTTCCCACTCTGTGGATTGTCTTTGTATCTTAGTCACCATTTCTTTTGAGGTGCAGAAGCTTTTCAATTTTATATAATCCCATTTGTTTATCTTTGCTTCCATTTGCTTGGTCAGTGGTGTGTCATCTTAGATCACTTGATCACTTGAATCCCAAGTTATTCATCGGTTTGCTAGAGTGGGTGCCTCAGTAACAATTCCATTGGACCCTATCACGTGTCAATGTATCCCAATGGCATCTGGTTGATTCAGGAATATGAAGAGCCTCAAACCATTGTGTCGTCTTTAAAGATAATTTTCGTTTCAATGTCGGGAGCGTTTCTCCTATGTTTTCTTCGATGTACCTTATAGATTCATGTCTGATGTTGAGATCTATAATACATTTTGATCTGACTTTTGTGCATGGCGTTAGAAGGAGGTCTAAGTTCATTTTTTACATTTAGCTGCCCAGTTTTCCCAGCACCATTTGTTGAAGAGGCTTTCTTTGCTCCACTTAATATTTTTTGCTCCTTTATCAAAGATTAAGTGGTTGCATATTAGCGAGTGTGTTTCAGGATATTCAGTTCTATTCCATAGGTCTATGGGTCTGTCTCTATACCAATACCACACTGTCTTAATTACAACTGCTCTGTAGTAGAGCTTGAGGTTGGGGAAAGTGATACCTCCCATCTTCTTTTTCTCAAGGATTTAGCTATTCGTGGGGGTTTATTATTCCATACAAATTTCAGGAATGTTTGTTCAATTTCTTTGAAGAACATCAAGTGTATCTTTATAGGGACCATATTGAATATGTATAAAGCTCTAGGAAGTATTACCATTTGATAATGTTAATCCTTCCAATCCATGAGCAGGGAGTGTGTCTCCATTTCCTCAGGTCTTCTTTTATTTCCTGAAGTAACGTTTTGTAGTTTTCTTTGTAGAGATCCTTTACATTCTTTGTCAAACTGATTCCTAGGTATTTTTATTTTCTGTGGCACAATTGTGAATGGGATAGTTTCTGCAATGTCCCTTTCTTCTCTTTCGCTGTTTGCATATAGGAAGGGCATTTACTTTTGGGTATTGATTTTGGTACCGTGCCACTCTACTATAGGAATGTATTATTTCTAGGAGCCTCTTGGTAGAGAGTTTTGGGTTTTCCAGGTATAATATCATGCCATCTGAAAAATAGTGATAACTTGGCTTCTTCCCTTCCTATCTTGTTTATTTTTTCAAAGAACCAGCTTTTGGTTTTGTTGATCTTCTGGATTGTTTTTTGACATTCCATCTCATTGATTTCTGCACTAAGTTTTATTATTCTTTCTTTCTGCTTGGGTTGGGCTCCTTTTGTTGATCACTCTCTAAGATCTTAAGTTGTGAAGTCAGACTGTTTGTGATGGCCTTTTCTTCTTTTCTGATGAATGCATGAAGAGCTATGAACTTGCCTCTTAAGACTGCTTTTGCTGTATCCCACAAGTTGTCCGCTGTCCAGACGCTGGGGAAACTGCCTCACGACCAGATTAACAGAGCAAAACCAGTTTTAGCCCAGGTCGAGCGGCCACAAGTGGCCACACGTCCATCAAAACAGTGGAAACAGTAATGTCTTTTAATGCACTGCATTCCACGAAGAGGAGGAAAGTTTGGCAGGAGGGAGAGATAAAGAGGAGAGAAATGACATACAGAACCCGCCAAGTAGTTGAGGTGTGGGAGGGAGGAGGGAGGTGGGTACATTGGTGATGGGAGATGGGTTTGGGTGGAGAGATGGGTGTTGGAACACTGTAGAACCAAAACTCTACATAAGCATCTTTCAATTGTATGTCTAAAATGGTGTAATAATATTTGGGGGGCAAAATAATAAAATAAAATTAAATCCCCCAAAAAATGACATTAGCTGACGCTAAAAACTACCAATCAGACTTATATAACAATCAGGCTTCACTTAATTTCCATTTATAAGCAAAAACAGAAATCTACCAACTGAACCAATCACAAACCTAAACTTAGTGCTTTCCTACTTATTCAGAATGCTGACCCTAACCTTATAATAGTCCTGATGTATTTTTTGACTTTATCCTATTGTGTAGGATAAAAATTCACAATTGACCATTATTTAAGTTATCTTTGTAGGTATGAAAATAGCAAAATTAACCACCTATTGTGTCTGCAGTTTCCATTATGTGTTTTGGTTATCACTGCATAGCAAGAATATCCATTTTGTAAATGGAGACTGACCCAGAGTTATCTGGGTCTTAATTGGTGATCATACTTAGGGAGCTTGTGGTGAATCCAGGGCTCACACATGCAAGGCAGAAGCTCTGCCTTTCGAGTCTTATCCTTGGCCCCAATCTTGTTTTGATAGCCATTTTCATAATTACATCATTTAATATCCTGTAATAGTGTCATATACAGATTACCCATAAAAACAATTTGTTCACTCTCATCAAATGCCTTGATAAAAATCTTTGTGTGTAAGATTTACTTCCTGGCTTCCAAAAAAATTCTTTTTTATTAATTATCAGAACTTTATTTCTGTATAAAGGAATATTTTTTGTATGTATTTTGCTGACTGGTGAAATGGTATCACCCCTGATGAACCACTCTTGACATCAATGATCACTTCCTTATAGAATGGTGAGATCCTGGTGGTGCATCCATAATACAGCTTATGAAGGATCTTGATGTATTGGGTTTGAATGCCCTGTTTGGCTAGGGGCTTCGATGACTGCTTCAGTCTCAACTGAATAAAAGGCTTTCTTTAAATCAGTGAATATGAGACTGGGCAGCATCTTGAACTCCATACAAACCTCAATGAGCTTGGGTTACTGTGTGAATATGGAGAATTGTGCTGCATCCTTTTTTGGAAGCCAGCTTGCTCACATGGTTGTCCTTCATCTACTGTTCTGACAATCCTGTTCAGGAAGACTCGAGTGAAGAGCTTGTAGATGACGGACAACAGGCAGCTGAGAGCGATAGTTGCCAATACCGTGAATATCTCCCTTCTTGAACAGTAGAACTGTCCTGCTGGTTTTCCATTGGGAGGACACCTTGCATTCAGACAGGAAGTGTGTGAAGAGCCGAGCCAGTGTATTGATACCATTTCATCAAAACTCTTTAGCGCCACCCTTGAGAACATCATGCGACAATTAGAATGGGAAGGAATGGGAGTGAAGATAGACGGTTGGCAACTACACCACCTCCGCTTCACTGATGACATCATTCTAATAACATCAAACATTAGCCAAGTGGCTCAAATGCTGGCTGACTTTGACTGAGAATGTGTAAAGATAGGTCTACAGATGAATCTCAACAAAACTATGTTTATGAAAAATGAACTAATTCCTGAGGCCCCCATTCACTCTCAACAGAACAAACATCTCTGAATATAGTAGTTATGTGTACCTAGGTCGAGAAGTCAACATGATGAATGACCTAAAACCTGAGCTGTGCAGGAGGAAGAGTGACTTGAATGCCTTCAAGAGGCATCGAAGAAATAGCTAAAAAAGATAAAGGACCTCCGGCTCTGGGTGCATCTCTTCGATTCCACTATTCTCCCTGCATTAACATAACCCTCAGAGACCTGGGCCCTATGAAAGCAGGATGAGAATGCTATTTGGGTCTCCCAAAGAGGAATCAAAAGAGCTATGCTTGGAATATCACGCCTCACTCAAGTGAAAGAAGGAATCCGGAGTTCTGACCTCCATGGATGATCCAGAGTCAGGGATGCTGTCTCTTTTGCCAAGGCACCGAAAATCAGATGGGCTGGACATGTGATGCAATTTGGAGATAACCACTGGACTGGAGCCGTTACCGACTGGATCCCATGGGATGTCAAAAGGTCATGTGACCGTCCACCTACAAGATGATCAGACTTCTTCTTCAAGACCCTGAACAAACGGTTTGAGGCTCTTCATATTCCTGAATCAACCAGATGCCATTGGGCTGCATTGGCATGTGATAGGGTCCAATGGTAATGTTACTGGTGCCCACTTGAGCAAATCAATGAATAGTGGGATGTCAAATGATCAAGTGAAGTGATTTTGATGACAGTTATATGCTGGTGGATGGAAGCTAGACTTGGTGGGAATCATAATGTAGTATAAAGAGTCAAATTCCAAAGCTGAGTTCCTGAAATGTATGGGATATATACACTAATGCTCTTTTGTGTAGAAACAATGAGTACTCGGATTATATTTATATACCAAAAGAAACTCAGACTTGCCAAATTTCATAAAATATGTTGTAAGAAGTCTGAGATAAATAATGTTTATTCGTCATTGTGAGAGGTAATATAACTTGCTTTACCAATGGGTAATTATCCAAATATAAAGACAATCCAAATCTCGACTCTTTTGTTAACATCAATTAGTTGTGGAAATCAGAACTTGAGCATACAATAAAGACTGGCATTTGGCACACACTGATACCAAACATATTTTCCAAAGTAATAAAAGTAAGAGAAAATAAGAATGTTTTCTCACTCAGTTTGGCAAGTAACACAGTCAAATGCCAGGTATTGGGAAATTCTCAAGGATTCGTGTGTTTAAAAATATTGAAATGAAATTTAAGAAACCAAAAAATCTAGAATTGAAAAATATAGAGTGTGGTTTGTAATCAAAACCTTTCCTTCACTGTTTAATGAAAGTTATTGAGAAAAA
>JAJIBD010038296.1:0-23127 GCA_021461705.1 Cryptotis parvus | reverse complement strand
CTTCCCTCACTCCTTGCTCCAAAGCTCCCTTGCTCCCTCCCTCCTCCTCCCTCCCTAACTCCCTCACTCCCTCACTCCCTGTCTCACTATTTTTTTGTTTAAATATCCCTGCCTCCATTCACTAGGGACTTGTGGCTTGCTTTTGGCTGCCGTTTCTTCCTTTCTTTATGCTCCATGTCAGCGTAAAAACCAAGGCCTCAGTTCGATTTGTTCGCTTGTTGTGCTTCACTGGCAAGAGACATTGGAAACATCTGTCCAGGGACAGGGATCAGGAAGCTCAAGCAGCGCTGGCTTCGGCAGGACAGCGCACAGGATGAGCCCAGGCTGAGATCTTGGGTGGCCGATGGGAAAGAAGCAGAAGGAGCTGTCTAGGATTGCCCCCTTCCACACACTCAGAGGTCCCTGGGTGAGGGTGGTCCTCACCGCTGAGGCTTCGCCCGTTGCACAGCCTGCACTCCCTCTGACACAGCGCACTTTTGCTGAGCACACCCTGCCCCTGAGATTCTGCTGTGTTCTTGAGATTTCATATGGAGATTCTGTAGAGCCCTCAGTGGATAAGCAGAAACCCACCAGGACAGGCCAGTGGATGCTAGGGTGGTACTTGGCCATGCAGATGGAGGGCGAGCGCAACCAGAGCCCGCCGCCTTCCATTGGCCAGCGTGGCGCCGCCATTTGCCAGTGTGGTGGTGGAAGAACGTGTGGAACTATGCAGTGACTGGTTGATGAGGTCAATGCGGGTGGCTATAAAGGCCACGCTGGCCCGAGGTGCCTCCCCGACAGAGCAGTCCATGGCGCTTTGTTATGCCTCTGTCTCCTTTCTCTCGACCTGCTGAGCTCGCGAAGAGCCGCTGCAAAGCAGAACACAGGATGTGCCGCTGGGATCAAGATCTTGTGGGCCCCTCCCCTTCAGTCCCAGCTAACAAATCCGCGCGCACCCGCATCTCGAAACTTCTGTACCCCGAGCTGCAATGCTTTTTTGGGAACAGGCGCAGAGCTCTGCTTCCCAGGGAAGTGGAGCCAAAGGTGGGTGGTCATCAAGCGTCTCTGGTCGATCAAAGGGCCTCGTAGGTACGCAAGTCTGCCTATACGTGGGCAAAAGGATCACACCTGAGGACCTCTGGCCAGCAGCACTGCCTGAAGCCACCCATTTCTGGTAGGAATTTTCCGATCTCTGGCCACTCGCCCTGGTCTTCCAGCCACTCAGCTCACACCACTCCAGGTCAGTGCTCAGGGCCCATACACCATTCCTGGCCAAAAAGGATTGCCTTGGTCGATCAAAAGGCCTCAGGACATCCAAGTCTTCTGATTCTTCAGAGCCTGAACACCATTCCCGGGATAAAAGGGTCACATCAAGGACCTCTCCGCTGGCCAGCAGCACTGCCTCTGAAGCCACAGATATCTGGCAGGGACTCCTGGGACCCTGGCCACCCACCGGCTCCAGCCACCTGCCCACACCACCCAGGTCAGTACTCAGGGCCCATTACTCACCTACGCCCACACTGCTCTTGAGGAGTCCAGTCCTGCTTTTCCAATACTGGGGACCAGAGGTCACATCTATCAGGTACACTTGGGACCATTACTTGGCATCAATTCTCTGCTACCAGCTGCTGGTAAAGGCTAGTTCCCATCAAAAATGCCCAAGAACTCACTGACTCCAGTTGCTAGGGCAAAAGGCCTAGGCATACGCAGAGAGTGAGCAGAGACAGGCCCCTTTATCTTAAATATGTGGACCCAAGGTCTGGAACGTGGAAGAGTAGATACAAGGGAAACTCAGTTATCCTCAGAGGGTAGACTTGGGCACAGGCCAGAAACATCTCAGGTAAGTGGGGTGTGTGGCTCCTTGACCAATTACTCAGGGGTGCTCTGAGTCCCCTAGATACCTGGGCTCACCTCTCTGTCTCTTCCAGTCAAGCACTTCCTACTAGTACCCACAGGCAAGGTCTGCTCCCTTCTCTTCTGCCTCCTCACCTCCACAGATCTCCTTGAGGAGTCCACAAAGAATTGAGAGGCCCTCTAGCCCCAGCTCTGCGTGCAGAAGCAACATTCACGGTAGAGAACTCAATAATACTGTGCACGGCACGTGTCTATGCGGCAAAGGCCAAGGTAGGTACCTGTCTCCTCCAGTCAAGCACTCTGGATGAGAGCCCACAGGGCAGACCCAGCTCCCTTCTGCCTCCTCATCTCCAGATCTCCCTCTTCTTGAGGGAGTCCACAGCAAACTGAGAGGCCCCTCTAGCCCCAGCTCTGAACAAAATACTGTGCACGCGGCACGTGTCTATGGCAAAGGCTAAGGTAGGTACCTGTCTCCTCCAATCAAGCACTTGGGATCAGGAGCCTTACAGGCAAGCTCCCTTCCTGCCTCCATCTCTAGAGATCTCAGGAGATCTCGGGATCATGGCGACTGAGGAAATTTATATCTCCAGTTTCTAGAGATATAAATAATAAAACTGGCTCTATGCTCAGAGCTCCCTGTACCTGCTGTGCACGTAGCACATGTATATGCTCCAAGGCCCAGGCATTACTCAGGCCCCACCAGACCCTAGATGCCCCAATTGCACTGGAGGACTCTGGCCCTACTTTCCTACTTGGGGACCAGTGGTCAAGTTCATCTATTGCACTTGGGACCATTAGCAAAGGAGCCCACAACCTCGCTGAAACTCATTAACGTCAGGGGAACAGCTCACACAATTGCAATGAGCGGACTCCAGACCTCTATCTGAAACTGAGGCCCAGGAACCCTAACATGAGATACAGGAAGATATTAGGGACATTCTGTGGGCCAAAGGGCAGACTTGGAACCAAGAAAGAAACATCTCACATGCTAAGCCTTGAAGGTGGCCCTGACCAAGAGAGCTCAGGCTTCACTCTAAGAACCCTGGACCCTGCTCTCTGAGTCGCCCAGTGCTCTGACTCCATGCCTCAGAGGGCAAGGCCTACTTCTTTCTGCCTCTCTCTACTCCACAGTACCAGCGATCCTGTGGCCCCATCTATTCCTATGAAGGAAGACAGGTGTACTGCCGGAGTCACCTGGCACCAAGGGCTGGCACTCAAGGACCCTCCAATCCTCTCCCAAAGACTGATTCCCACCTTGTACTTCTTTGCCTCCATCCCATTCTCTCCCTTTCCCCGAACCTCTAACCTTCTTGGCCGGCCCAGTCTTCTGGACTTTGTTAGGGGCAGCCTGGGCTTCATTCTAAATAAAAACAAATTTTCACATATTTTTCATTGGTCTGTTTATTTTCCTCTTACTGAACTTTAACATTGTCCCGATCACTCCGAAGCTTCCACAAGACCCATTCAACTTGTTCCACTTGCATCCCTTGAATCCATGCTCTGGGCCCACCCTGTTTTCTGGGCTTGTTGATGTCACCTCTGCCCCATGTGTGTCTGCTACTCTGGATCATGGATGACAGTTAAGGGGTGGGTCCTCCGGTTCCTGGGGATGGGACAGAGGATCGCAGCCTCTACATCCATGGTAGCCTGGTGACTTTAGCCACTGAGATCCACATACCTTGGCTTGAAATTAGCTTCATGAAGGAGGGGGCCTGATGAGCGGGCTGAGCTGGCTTCTCTCTTGACTGGGGTCATTTGATCTTGTGGAATCCAGACATTGAAAATTGCTACAATGGTGGTGTGGAGGGGGTGGTTTACTGGCTACTTAAGAGTTCTATTGTGTTGGCAGTTGAGGGTCAGACTCCACTGGGTCCTCCTGGACGCCTCCTGATCAGCCACCGCATGGGGAGAGCTAGTAGCATCTCTTTCCGTGTAATGGTGTTTCTGAATCACAGCCAGCAGCCCAGAGCAGTTCTTATGTTGGTCCACTGGGCCCAAGGCGTGGACAGAGGTGGGGGAAAAGGGAGACATATGATTACTAAAGGAGCAGAGGAAAGGATGAACAAACCATCTCGACAGCATCACAGGGTTAGGATTCTCTGACATTGTTTAATGTTGAAAAGTAAAATGATAAGAACTAAAAGCTCTTTCTGATCTGTGTGCATACCAGCTTTGAGCAATCCAAGTAAGACTGTAGACTTTTCTAAAGCATACTACTTAAGACATTGTATCTTGTAATTATAATATCTTCAGGCATTAGAATCTGAAAACCGAATCTAATTTTGGGGCGGCTAGCAGTTAAAATAGTCTTAGTCCACAAGTTATTTCTTTAAAGTGTTAAGAAAAAAAATGGCAATGCTCAGCAGTATAAAATGCCAGGTATGAGCATCCCTATTAGTACTGCTAACCAGAGTGACTGAGATTTCAGTGTTGAATTCATCATGTGAATATTTAAGTTTGCTGATTCTGTCTGAGTAGCTGATGTAGAAATAAAAGTGTGAGCATGGATTTGCACTTCAGAGCACCTGTTCTTGGCCACCTCTCACCATGGGCAGCTCACATCTCTCCACGCGACTTTGAGGCTGTTATACATCAAACTAGTAGAAACCAACCACCTTCTAGAAATTCAGATGGTCATTAGCCCATGACAAAACCAGGAAACAAAATGAGTTCCCACAACCAAAGACACTCCCATTTCCCACAGACCCACATGCCCATGCCTGCTTCTTCAGGTAAGCCATATTGACTATTGCAGCCAATATATGGCCATGGTTTTGTAAAAGGCATGACTTTTCTTTTTAGTTTCTCGTGGTAGATTTCTGTTTGATGATTTAATATTAGATTTTAAAAGGATCTGTATGTCTCCACTCAGATAATCTTCCTTCGGCGCTGGCGTCTATGGGGATGTGAGTAAAAGTGGTATAGCCTGGGCCTCCATCAGAAGGAGAAACTAGAGTCCCCAAAGTGAGAGGAAGCAGAAGTAAACAGACATTTGGAAATCTCATTCAGTGTGCTCCCACCTCAGGTACTCTCCTGGGAGCTTTGATGCTGGCAGGGCAGGCAGTTGCATCATGGCTGCATATGAAACACATAGCTGGTAATTCCCAACACCAAGGCAAAGGTAATATCCCTCAAGTGAAACAAATAGTACCCCAGAGGTATCCATTCTGGACGACCACAACACATGGATAAAAATAATGCAAATCCTCGTGTCTGAAGAAGGTGAAGATGCCAACCGTGAAGACTGAAAAAGAATGGAGACGTGCATAATCTCTCTGACAAAGAAATCAGAGAAGAAATGGTTAGATGATTAACAACAAAATAAAATGGAACAGATGTCCAATAAAATACAGGAGAATATAAATGAACAGTTGAAAGGGCAGTCAATAAATTACAGGATGAAATGAGAGCAGAAATGAGAACAAGGCAAATAGAAATATCATCACTAAAAGACCTAGTAGATGAAATGAAAACACAATAGGGGCTCTCACCAGCAGGACTCAGAGCAGAAGAGAGAATCAGTGAGACTGAGGAAGAGCTTGTTTTGCACCTCAGGCGAATGCACAAGACAGAAAAAGACCGGAAATGGATCAGCAGCAGAACAGAATAGATTGGGAATAATCCAGGGGGGAACAGCCTAAGAATCATCGGAGTCCCAGAGATAAGAAAGCAACTCCAAGGAAATTGAAAGAGTTGAAACATCCTTATAAAAGTTTTCAGAGCAAAGGACGAAGGCATCCAGATCCAAGAACCCTAAAGATATCTGCAAGAAGAGACCCCAATAGAAAAGTCCAAACCTATCCTCATCAAATAATGGATGCCATAGATAGAGACACAATTCTTCAAGTGACAAGATCAAAGCAGGAAATTGTGTGTAAAGGACTGTGCCATCTGATTTTCAGCAGACCTATCAGATGAGGCCCTCCAAGCCCAAAGGCAGTGGTGGGATACAGTGAAAAATTCAGAAATGAGTGCCTCAGCAAGAATTCTTTATCCGGCTAAATCCTTACCAGGGATTTCAAAGACAGATATACAGAAGCTTTTTGGAAAAACAACAGCTCAGGAACGAACTCAAAACCAACCTTACAGGAAGGGCTGAAAGAGTTACTGTAAGATGTGACCAAACCAAAAGAACAACAAACCTAGACAGAAAGCTGGCAAAATCCTAAGACAGTAATGTTCCTCACCCTATGGTCTGAATGCACTAGTGGGGAGACACAGAGTGGCAAAACGGAGCAAAAAAATTGATCCGATATTCTGCTGCCTTCAAGAATCACACTGAACAATTGAGCAAAGATGGTCGATCAATTGCTGTACAACAATCCTTCACACAGACAACCCCTCCAAAAGGCTGGCATGGCCCAACTGGTGTCCAACAACATAGACTTTAAGCTGAAGAAGTTCAGAAGGGACAGAGAAGGTCACTTGTATAAATCAAGGCATGCTTATGTCAGGAAGAAATTACACCCCTAAACATAAATGCGCCTAAAGAGAGTCCAGAAAACAGCTACAAATAACTTCTAACACACTTCAAAGAAGGCATTGAGCACAATTGCAGTTGTATATCAACATTGCTCTATAAACTGGATAGATCAACAAGACTGCAACTTTCCCAGGAAATACTGTCACTAAAAGAATAGATGGAGGAAAGGGGGCTAGGAGATATATGGGACGTAAGTATTTCTTCCCCCAAAAGCTGAATAAACTTTCTTCTCCCAAGAGCATTACAGAGCATACCTAAGACAGGCCATGCTGACACACAAAACATACCTCCATAAAATCAAGAAGATAGAACTGTTTCAACTAAGTTTTCAGACCATGATGCATTGAAAATAGAAGTCAATCATAGCCATTACAAATGAAGCTAATCAAACCTGGCCACCTGGAAACTGAGCCGCTCACTGCTGAACAACCAGCAGTCATAAATAAACTCAAAGAGGAAATCCAAAATTAAGTTGAAACACATAAGACTGAAGATAAAAATCATCAGAACTTGTGGGATACAGTGAAAGCAGTGTTACAGAGGTAAGTTCATAGCCCTTCAAGCACCACCAGAAAAGAGGGAAAGGCCATCATAACAGCGGACTTCACAACTTAAGATTTCAGAAAGTGATCAGCAAAAGGGCACCCATTTAGGCAGAGAGAAAGAAAGAAAAATAAAACTTAGCAAAGAGAAATCAACGAGATGGAATCTCAAGAAACAATCCAGAAGATCCAAGAAACCAAGTGTGGTTCTTCGTAAAAATAAAGATGCTTGACAAACCACTTGCAAGACTGTAAGACAAGTTATCATGAGCCATGCTCGCTAGCAGGAGGTAAACAGCATTTCTCTCTGGTCTAATTACTCAGAGATCCAACACGGCATGCAAATATGCACATCAAGATCAATCTAGTCCGAAGGATGATTGTGGTAGTACAGGAATATTTATACCAGCCAGTACAGAATACATGATCAGATAAACTTTTCCACAGTTAGACTACCTTAATTATCACTAAGGCATCTGCAGGAGGCAATCCAGGGAAGATGCAGAGGTGTCCTGCAACACTTGACTATTGGTCTGGCCTCCTTAATAGGTTGTTTAGTGTGGGCATTTTATTTTTTTAATGAAAGGCAACTGCCAAGGCTAATGTTAAGGGAAATGAAAGAGTTAACTGCTGCAAAATGCAAATACTATGCATTTGTGTCTCCCCTTCTAAAATGGTGCTTTGAGCAATTATTTAAATTTTCTTTGGTCTTATTTCATACATCGTTGAGAGTATACCATAACATCACAAATAGGAGCTATCTTGAGGTTTAAATGAGAAAACACATATTAAAATAAACGCCATCTGTCAATTGATATATGTTTGGCTGACAAAATGAGAGGATCAGTACAGACCAGTCCAAAGGCTCTGATCTTTAAGCCTTTCTTCCAACTATTTTTTTGCTTCTGGCCTTCGGGCAGGCTCAAGCCTTCTCTCTGCTCCTCTAACTCTCTTATCCTGGTCAGGCTCCCTGCTCCTCCAACTCACCCCGGCCAGGCAGGCTGAGAACCCAGTCTCAACTGACAACCCAACCGCCTTTCCAACTCTAATGTCCCATAATTTGGATATCGCACATCCCTTTGCTAGAAGTACTGATCTTTGCAAACAGACCCTGAATTGAAACCTGAACTTTATGAACTTGAAACTGAACTGCTATGTTTTTACCTCTGGAAGTATTCTCCTCCTAGAGACTATTACTCTTGAACTTATTTTCCACAAACATCGTTACATTGAATTTGTTTTACCTTCATTCCCTTAGACATGTTGCCATTAAAAATTTTTTTTTTAAATAAGAGAGAGGGAAATGTAGGATCTCAAAGGCACAGTACCTCCCAAAGTCTGTTAAGACTGTTGAGGCCAGGGTTCTGAAACTGACTGAGACTATAAGTAGTAGCCGCAAAGGAGCAATCTTGGGGGAGTGGCTCATGACTGAGAGAGCAGTGGCCTCTGGTATCGTGAAAGGCACCTAGGCCCAGGGTCCTGTTACCTTAGCAGAATGGCAGTAGAGGAAAGGGAGAAGCTGCCCTGATGCTCAGGGACACGAGGACCAATAGATCCACAGGCCTCTGCTCGAGCGTGAGCGCTGACATCAAAGCATCGGGCTGCCAGAGATTCCTGAGAACTCTTGACCATTATTAGGTAGGGCATTACGGAGAAACCTCTCAAAGACTTAGATAGGGAATAAGAGACTGGACCCATGGTAGCAAAGATGAAATAAAGTAGCTGGGGATATAACCAAAGACTCCAGATAAAAGAAGCCCTGAAGAGGAAAAGACCTGAGCTGCAAGGCCCTAAGGAATTGGTTATTGTCCTTTATAGAGACGCCCTGGGAGAGGACCATAGAAGCATGACTGCCTTGAAAACAGACATCTGGAAATGAGAGGCCCTGATGAGAGGAGACTTCACAGAGCCCCCTGTGAGAGAGCAGCCTCTGCAGGAGAACCAGATGAGATGAGAAACCACTGGGACAAAGACAGAGACACAGGAGAGTTACCTGAGAGCAAGCAACTAGGTGAACCAAAGTAAACATTAAAGATAACTTCAGGAACCCTAGCCTTGCTGATTATTCCGCCGACATCTGGAATGGTGGAGGTCTGAACACCTAGCCCAGGTCTAACACATAACAGCCAGGGCTGAGACCTTGCCTCTCAGGCTCCTGCTCAAGGCACTTGTGGAGATGGGGAAACAGACCTGAGAACAAAATTATCTGGGATTTACACGCGGGAATGTTGCAGGTGGCCCTCACGGGTGACTTATGAGGCCAGAAGGGGAGAGAGATGGTCGCCTCTCCCCAGCCTCCTCCTCTTCTGCCACCTAGGACCCACTGGGCAGGCTTTCTAGGACTGATAAAAATGCGATGAGCCACATCATGGGCCTGAGCCCTACCAGCCCCACCTCAGGTGGCCGTCAAACCACACCTGATGCCCGCTGACTTAGGCACCGGAGTTGATCCCCACCACCGAGGTTTTCTCGGGAGCCACGGTTCAGGCTGGAGCGAGGAATTGCTCTTCGTGAAAGAAAAGTCAGTCCTAGGCCTTACCCAGGATGCCTTAGGTTCTTGTCTTCTCGCAGAAAAAGAATTTTCAGGTGTCCACAGGAAGTGAAGTAAAATAGGTTTTATTGAGGAGGTTTAAGGAGGGAGGGGAGAGAAAGAGAGAGAGAGAGAGAGAGTACACATCTCAAGAGGGATGATGCAACACACATGCTCAGGCACCACCTATGCTCTCGGGCCACATGGGGGGTAGGCAGAATGTGTGTCTATGCAGCATGTGTGCACAGGCAACATGTGTGCTCCAGGTAGCATGTGCGCTGTCCTTTGGTCAGAACTGTTTTTATAGATTTCTCCTCAAGATACTTCAATTATTGGGCATCAACCTCGGTTACTAAGGTTGTTGCCAAGGGGGAGTAGACTTTGGGAGTGGTCTTTGACTGGAATGCTTGAGTCTTATTTTGAGCTGGGTTTTGGGCGGAAGGCTGATTTATCTTCCTCAGGAGATTTTGATCAGCTAAGCCTTCACATTCCCTGTGGCCTTTCCTTCCCCCAAATTGTTGTTGATATGGTCTTATCAAGTCTGGTTCTTTGTGACAACAGGTGTGACTTCTAGGATAGCTGAAGGACCAGTTTATTTCTTCTTCAGGAATCTTACTGCCATGGCGCCCTGTCTGCTGCCTGCCTACAACAGGAATAGCATATAATATTTCTCACCATGAACATCGTACCACTGGATGTACTTCTCCAAATGCCTCAAGGTCCTTTGCTATTCTAGGGTGGGAGGAGGGTGCTCTGCTCCCCGTATTTCTGAGACTCAGCCTTGCTCGCCTGGGGGCAAAACTTAACATGCTTCCCTTCTGGATTTTAGCAGAGCTCATTTCATGGTGGAATCCAGAGCCTCCATTAATTTCCTCCTCCCAGAAAAACTCTATATGTGTAAATGGCCCTCGTGGGGTCCCATGGGAGTTAGAAATACTCGGGAGTTAGCACAGGATTCATGATAAGAATACTGCTATTCAAAGTGTTACACAATCACAGTGTGATCTTTTCCAATCCTGCCCCAACCTCCTATTTTTATTTCCACAAGTGGGATCTGATTAGCATGAGGCCTCGTTTTAAGGCTTGAAAATGACTTTAAGCTGCAGGAGCCAGAGCCACTTATGCTGGCATCAGACAAGAACACGGGCTGGTTTTCCAGGGCTAGACCCGGGAGATGCTCAGGAGGGAGCCTAGCACTCAGAGTGCAGCCTGGGCTTCTTGGTGAAGTTGGAGCACCAGTGCAATACAGGCCTCTCTCCCTTCGAGGCTCTGCTACCCCAGCCAGGTCCTCTCCCTGACACTGAGCTATAACAGTTCCTCCCTGAGGCTCTGTTACCCCCAGCCTGGTACCTCTCCCTGAGGCTCTGTAGCCACAGGTTCCTCTCTCAGAGGCTCTTAATAAAACCAGCCAGCTAACTGAGGCTCTGCTACCATAGGTATCTCTCCCTGGAGGCACTGTTATGCCCAGACAGCAGCCAACTCTTCCTTTATTTTAAATAAATATGATATTTTATCATCAAACACTTCATCAAAAAAAAGGCATGCCTTTTTCAATACCATTGTCATATATGGTCTGCACTATCAATACTGTTGGTGCCAACTGGGAATAGGTGCATGGGCATGGGGGGGTTGTCGGGAAATGAGCGCCTTGAAGGTGGGAAAAAACTTTGTTTTCTGGTTTATTATGGAATAATCTGGTCTACTTGGTTCTGCATTGACCTGTCTGAATTTAGTTTGCACACGCAGCCGCAAAGCATGGGGGTAGCCTGAGCTGCATGGTGTAGGTGTCCAAGAGCAGGTGCCCCGAGGGGTGACAATTCTAAGGATCACATTCTTATTTTCTATATCAGCTAGTGAAGCAAATCGCATACTTTAAGTTACATTGATGCCTTCACTCATCTGGAACTCAGAACTTTGTTTATCATTACTAATACTGATGATCATTCATGCCATTTATACTGCGATATCTATGGTTTGCATTTTGGTCATTTATCTTCAAACTGTTTGTAGAAATATCTTCTGTACCAAGGCAATTTTAGCCTCTACTACAAAATCTCTAAATTTTGGTGTTCAGGGAATCTAATGCCTTAAGGTACTAAGTGATTACAAAATATAATGTCGGAAGGCACTATGCTTGAGAAAAATTTAATATCTTGATTGCTCGGGCTGGTATGCATTCAGTCCTGAGAAGAGCTTTCTGCCTTTTATTCATTTTACTTTTAACACAAAATAATGTCAGAGAATGCTGACCTCAGTATGCTATCAAAGGATTAACTTTCCTTTTCTCTGCCCCTTAGAAATCATATACCTTCCTTTCCGCCAACACTGTCCCACCAAAGAGGCTCGGTGGAGCCACCCAGGTACTGCCCCCAGGCTGTTGGCTGTGATCCAGAGACACAATTTCTCGGGACAGCTGCTTCCACCTCTCTCCCCATGCGTGTGGCTGATCATGAGGCATCCAGGATGAGGGCAGGTCTGCCACAACCCCAATAGAGTCTCGAAGCCAGAGAAACACTGCCCACCACCCTGCAAAATTTGTTGGAAGCCATTCAATGTCCTTACTCCAAAGCTAATTAGGGTCCCACTCCAAGAGAGAAGGTGATCTCAAACCTGGTTTCATCCAAACACCCTACCCCACCTGAGTAGCCACAATTTCAAGCCCAGGTATGAGGGTCTATAAGATCAAGTCATTGGTTTCCATATATGGAGCTTGCTCCTTAATACCTCTGTCCTCACGGGATGCCTGGAGTCCCACCCGCAAATGCATCAGGGCTGTGTCCTGTGATCCAGAGACACAGAGACTTAGGACAAAACTGCCACCGGCTCCAGAAAATAGGATAGGCCCAGGATACCAAGGGTTCAGAGAAGAGAGAGAATATCAGGGAGGTAAGTAGAAAAAGTTGGGAATAGGTCTACTTGGGGAAACTCAGAGGGGTCCTGGGACAATGCTAAAGTTCAATAATAGAAAATGAACAAAAATAAATGAGATGAAAATGTTAAACTGTTTTAATAAAGGATAGAGCAGAGCTTCAGGAGAGGTACCTGTGGCTGCAGCAGTTCTCCAGCTTAACAAAGAAGCCCAGAATTTAAGGGTTCAGGGAAGAGGAGAATATGAGGGACGCAGGTGGAACAAAAGTGGGAATGGGCTTGGAGGAAGCTTGCTGGGTTCCTGAAGCTACACAGGATTCATGATAAGAATATACTCATATTCAAAGAGTTATAAGATCACACTATCTTTTCCTATCCTGCCCCCCTTATCTCCTATTGTGATTTTGACAAGTGGGATCTGATTAGCATGAGGCTCCCTGACTTTCCGTTGAGCTGCTGAGCCACTCTATTCTGGCATCGTGACAACAACACGGGCGGCTTTCCAGCTAGTCTCGGTCCATGCTCAGGAAAGACCCCTTGGCACCGCTCATGCAGCTGGGCTTCTTGTTGAAGCTTGAGCATTACTGTAGTCACAGGTGCCTCTCCTGAGACTCTGCTGCCCCCAGCCAGTAGCCAACTCTTCCTTTTTTTAAAATCCAATTTATATTATTAAACACTTACCAAAATAACAGGCATCACTTCTTTTCAATACCATTGCCATAAATGTGCTGCATATATCAATATGATTGGTGCCAACTGAGGGAAAATCATTCAAATGAGGTTTGTTGTGAAACTATTGACTTTGGTGTTGGGGAGACACTTTTTTGGTTTGTTATGCCTCTTCTCTGGTCTACTCTTTGTATTTATATTGACTATTTGAATTTCTCGCTTTATGGCTCTTACGTTCGCAAAGCAATGGGTAGAGCCGTGAGCCACATGGTGTAGTGGTCAAGAACAGGTGCTCTGAGAGGTGCCAATTCCATGCTCACATTTTATTTCTATATCAGCTACTGAAGCAGAATCAGCATACTTAAATTTAAATTGATGCATTTACTATCTGAAGTCTCAGTGATTTTTTATATGTGTCTTCCCAGCAAGGAAACACGTTTACATGCTTCTCAGGCAGCAAACATGTACTCCTCAGAAATACGGAGAGCAGGCTATAACAGAGTATCAGGGCTCTGTTTTCTAGCGGCATCACTGATGCTTAAAACGAAGTCCAGGCTGCCCCAATATGGCTCCAGAAGACTCTGTAGAGCCAGAAAGTGTGTTCAGGGAAGAGGAAGAATAGGGAGGAGGCAACAGGCAAAAGATGGGAATAGGTCTTCAGAGAGAAAATTGAGGTCCTTAGAGTGACAGCGCTTGGGCAGGTATCTCCACTCATCTGCTAAGTCTTACTCATAGTTATTGCATGTGCCACTCTGGCCCCTGCTAATTGGGCACTAGACACACGGTGAAAGGCTACATAAGGAGACAGATCCTCAGCAAAGGCCCCTTGGTTCTTTCGAGGGGTTGTTCTTCTGGCCTGGACTTTATAACCACCCTCGTTGTAACTCAAAAGAAGTCCCCAGAGTTCCTCAGTCCTTCACCGCCTCACTGCCAATCCCTCAGGAGGCCTCGGATGGTGCGGCTATGACCCTCCCTCACCCCTCTCTGCCAATCCTTCAGCTATAATAGCCATGGGAATGGGCCTCAGGAAAACTGGGGGGTGGTCCAGGCAAAGCTAAAGATCAAATATGAAAGGAAACAGAGCAATCAAAAAAAGGGGTGAAAATTTCACATCATTAACTAAGAAGGGTATATCGAGATTCAGGGTCTGAAACTATGGCTACTATAGTGTTTGAGATTCAAAAGAAGCCTGGGCTTTGCCTAAGCAGGCCCACAAGCTAGGATAGGCACAAATTTGAACGGTTCAGGCAAGAGGAGCCATGAAGGAGGCAAGAAGAATAAGTAGGGAATGGGAGTTCTTGAGAAACTTGAAGGGTCCTGAGAGGTGCTCGCTCTTGGTAGCAGGGATCTCCAGCAATGGGCTTACTGAGGGTTCATTGATGACTCCTGTTCTGCTGCCGCATGATCCTTTAGCAGTGTGGGAGTACAGGCGGGGCAGGGGAGTGAACTAGGCTTTGCTCATTGGGCACTGAGTCAGAGCACTGGGCTGGAGGGACTCAGAAGAGGGACCCAGGGGGTACACAGTAAACCTGAGCTCTTGGTCCAGGGAAACTTTCATGGTTTATCTGACATGCAACTGGCTTGCGTCAGGTCTGCCATATATGATTTAAAAATGTCCCTATGATCTGCTTGTCTTAGTGGAATATTTCCAGGGGCCACCATTTTCAGATGGACTCCGGAGTCACTTGCATAGCATACGCCTAAGTCTATTTCCCTGACATTAATGAGGCCCAGAGAGGTGTGGCCTACTTTGATGTGGGAACTGGTGCTACCAAAACATGTAGCAGGACCATGTGTCACTTATTCTCTCAAGTGCAGTAGATAGTCGTGACCACTGGCCCCCAGTAGTAAACTAGGGCAGACTCCCCAGTGAAGTGGGTGCATAGAAGTCTGATGGGGGCCTGAGTACTGACCTGGTTCTTGGGAGCATATACATGTGCACGCGCACAGTAGATACAGAGCTCCCGCGGCATATTAACTTCTCTTTCTATCTCTAGAAGCTGAGCCTGGACAGCCACTCAATTCCCTAGGTCTCCCTGTCATGATCCTGAGACCTATGGAGGTGAGAGGCAAAAGGAGATTGCCCTGTGGGCACCGAGCCAGAGTGCTTGACTCGAGATTGGTGGTACTGTCCTGGGCGTTGACGCATACACAGTGCACGCTACACCAGGTAGAGGGCACTCTCGTATTATTATTTCTCATAGCTGGGGCCAGAGGGCCTCTCAGTTTGCCTCAGGTTTTCCTCCAATATGAGATTTGTGGAGATGAGGAGGCAGAAAGGGAGCTGGGTCTTCCCTGTGGGCCATGAGCCAGTGCGTGCTTGACTGGAAGAGACAGAGTTGAGCAGGAATCTAGGTATCTCAGAGTACCTGTAGAATCATGGTCCAGATCCACCTTCAATTTTATCTGAGATGTTTCTAGCTTGCTGCCAAGTTTCACCTTATTAGGTCGGTAGAATGTTCCTAATATCTACATGTTTCATGGTAGCTGCCTGGGACCCTCCAGTTTCAGATAGAGGAATGGAGTCCGCCTCATTGTATATGTCTGAACCTTTTTCCCTGATATTACTGAGATCCAGTGAGGTCGTGGAATCCTTTTCCATGAGTATTCGGCCCTTAATAAAAACAGGAGCAGGAACGTGTGTCATGTAATGGTCCTGTGTTTTGATATATAGGACCACCGATCCTACTGTGGGCAAGAGGGCTGGCCTTCTAGTGCTGTGTGCACGTTCTTATGGTGCCTGAGTCCTCACCGGGAGGGGGAGCCGGTTGGCTGGGCATCTCCCGAGCAGATGGGATGCTCAGTGGGATCCTAGTGTGCTGGTCCGGTCCCTGCAGTAGCTGGATTCTGTGGTCATTTAGCAGGTGTGAGTCTCTGGTTGATTTTACTGCTGTAATTGGCTGAAGACGACCATAGATTCCTTCTCTCAACCCCCTGAAAGATACCTCCTGGTGCCACGGGGTATCCTGGGTAGCCCCTACCATAAGCTGCAGTCAGTGCTGTTGGCCACATAGGGGTAGCAGGTGCTCTCCTATTTTACAGTAAAGTGTTTGCCCTCCAGGGATCCGTGTGCTTGCAAGTTCTGAGACCTGGTTTTCGTAGTGAGTTAGGGATTCCCCACCAAGTTCTTAGGCCCCACTTGGCTGAGGTGGAAGGGAGTAAATAATTTATGACTTGCTTCCATCCTTCATGGTTGAATGGGGGCAAGCCGATCCGAGGGCCATCAAAAGGTGGACGCTTTCCAATAGGGGGCCCAATGTGGCTATTTAAAGGGGAGCTGCGGCACCCAGGACTGGGCACAAGACCCAGTTGAGAAGCTTCATAAAGAGACAGATCCTCAGCAAGGGGCCATTGCTCTGTCGGGAGTCATTGGGCTGGCCTGGACTTTGATATTCACACTCATTGTAACCTCAACAAGAAAGCCATATATATCACTGTATATTACCTCAGTCCTTCACCACAAGACTCGGCCAACGGCAGGAGGCCTAGGCTGAGTGTGGTTAAGACCTTCCCTCATTCCTCCCTCTGCCAATCACAGCTCTACAGTCACTGGAATGGGTCTCATGGAAAATTCTTCCGTGTCCAGAGAAAGCTTAAGTTCAAATAAAAGAAACAGAGCAATGAAAAAAGGTAAAAAACTCTCACGTCATTTATTGCAAAAGGGTATATCGAACCTCAGGGCCCGTAACTATGGCTGCTGCAGTGATTGGAGTTTCCAAAACTAAGCCAGGCTTTAGCCTAAGCGGCCCAGAAGATAAGATAGGCACACATTTGAAGGGTTCAGGGAAGAGGGAGAATATGATGCAGGCCAAGAATAAGGTGGCAATGGGTGATCTTGGAGAAATGTGAGGGTCCTGAGAGGTGCCTGCTCTGGTAGCAGATATCTCCAGCAATGGCGACTGTGGGTTCATTGATGACTCTAGTTCTGCTGCTGCATGATCCTTTAGCAGCGTGGGTACAGGTGACAGTGAGAACTAGGCTTTGCCTATTGGGCACTGAGTCAGAGCACTGGGCTGTAGGGACTCTGAAGAGCAGGGACCTAGGGGCACACAGTAAACCTGAGCTTCTTGGTCCAGGCCTACCTTCACCACTTATTTGATATGCTTAGCTGACATGCTTATTCGACACGCTTCTCTGACAGCTTATGCCAGGTCTCCCTAGAAGGTTTAAGAATGTCCCTATTATCTGCTTGTCTGGTGGAAGGGTTCCAGGTGCCAACATTTCAGATGGACTACCGGAATCCCTGCAGCATACGCCTGTCTATTTCCCTGACATTAATGAGGTCCAGCGGGGCGGCCTCCTTGGTTGTGGGTCTGGTGCCACCGAAACATGTAGCAGGACCATGTTTCACGTTATGGTCCCAAGTTCAGTAGATAGCCGCGTACCACTGGACCCCAAGTAGGAAACTAGTGCCGATTCCCTGTGCAGTAGCAATTGTAGTCAGATGGGACTGAATATGACCTGGTCCTGGGAGCATATACAGACGCACGCTTATTAGCAGAGACGGTGGCTCAGTGCAGAGCCATTTTATTTTCTATCTCTAGAAGTTGTGCTCAGACGGCCACTCAATTTCCCTAGGACTCCTGCCATGATCCGGAGATCTATGGAGATGAGGAGGCAGAAAAGGAGATTGGTCTGTGGGCACCCAGCCAGAGTGCTTGACTTGAGGATGGTGGAACTGGCCTGGGCCTTGGACGTATACACATGTGCACAAGGTAGAGGGCTCTGTGCAGCTTTGATGCTTTTGTCTCTCATTGCTGGGCCAGAGGCCCAGTCAATTTCCCCAAGGACTTCCACTGTGATGAGATTTATGGAGGTGAGGAGGCAGAAAGGAGCTGGGCCTCGCTGTGTGGGCTCTGAGCCAGAGTGCTTGACTGGAGGAGACAGGTACTGACCTGGGCCTCGGACGCATATTCGGGTGCATGGGCGTAGTAGGCACAGGGCTCTGTGCTGAGGTCACATGTCTTCTTCTTTGATTTCTTTGCGTTGAGTTCAGATGGCCACTATGTTTTCTCATGTCTCCCACAATGATCCTGAGTTCTGTGGAATAAGGAAGAAGAAAGTGAGCTGGCCTTGCCCTGTGCACACTGAGCCAGAGAGTGCTTGACTGGAGGATACAGAGTTGAGCAGGAAATTCAGGTCGCTCAGAGTGCCCCTGAGTTCTTGGTTCAGATAGAGTGACCAGTGCCCCATGCGTGTATATGTTTAAGCCTGTTTCCCCTTACATTAATGAGGTCCTGTGAGGTTGTGGCCTCCTTTGATATGGGAACTGGTGCTACTAACTCCATGTAGCTGGAGCATGTGTCACTGATGGGAGCAAGTGCACTAGATAGATGTGACCACTGGTTGCCAAGTAGGAAAGTCAATGACTCCTCCAGGGCAGTTGGGGATATGGGTGCCTGATGGGGCCTGAATTCTGACTTGGGCCATGGGAGCATGCAGATCTGCAAGTGCAGAGCTCTTACAGGACTCTGCACAGACATAATCTTGTGGGTTGTAGTTCCAGATGCCAGCTTAGTGGGCCACTTGATTTCTCTAGATCTCCCCTTTGCTGTGTTCCAACAGTTAAATTTTTGCAGAATGCAAAGCTGTGTACATAGAAAGGGAGCTGGCCTTTCCATGGGTGAGAGGGAGCGGGAAGGGAGACGTTGAGCTAAGAAGTGATCAATGTCCTCAGTAACCCTGAACTCTCTTTCCTGCTTTTGAAGTCTTATCTGATATGTTTCTTCCTTACTGACCCATCTGCCCAATGAGTTTTACTGCATGTCCCTAATATCTGCCTGTTCCATGGCAGGGTTCAGGGTCTTCCAGTTTCAGATGGATTATGGAGTCCAACTCATTGCATTGTCTGAGCCTGTCTCCCTGATATTAAAGAGGTCCAGCGAGGTCGCGGTCTCCTTTCAGGCAACTGGTCCTTACCAAATACAGGTCGCTGAATAGTGTCATGTCATGTCCCATGTGCGATTGATAGGTGTAAACACTGGTGCCTAAGGAGTGTAAATTGCGGCCAGACTCCTCCCGTGCAACGTGGCGACATAGGTGTCTGATTGGCCTGTGTACTGACCTGGGCCATGGGGGCGTGCACAGGTGCTCATGCTAGCACGCATAGGCCTCCTGCGCACACCCAGTTCTGGTGGGTTGTAGCCCCAGAAACTGGGTTCAGTGGGGCCACTTGGTTTCTTCAGATCTCCTTCCACCCTGATCCAATAGTTTGATTTTGGGGGTGTGGAGTTTAGATACTGAAAGGAGCTGGGCCTTGTATAGTGGGAAGGGTGCAAGAGTGGGGAGAGGACGTAGGCAAGAAGGGATCAAGGCACCTCAGAGAACCCTTGAGCTCTCTTTGTCTCTCGTGAAGGCTTATCTGAGATGCTTCTGGCTTGTTACTAACTTTGTTCTCTTTTGCTTAACAGAATGCACCTATTCTTTGACGTTTATTTTAGGGCGTCCCTGGGACTACCAGTTCGAGACAGTGGGCTAGTTCCTCTCCCTGCATATTTGAGGCTTTTCCTGGCCTTTATGAGGAGAACAAGAAAATGAGCTCCTTTTAATTTGAAATGGAATTATAACAAGACCGGGATGCAGAGCATGTGTCATATAAGGGTTCCACTCACAACAGATAGCCGTGACCCTTGTTCCGATATAGGAATTAGGGTCAGAGTCATCTGGTTTCCAATCCCAAGTGTAATGGGGCGATGTAGGGTTCTTAGGCTCTGTGCATTTGAACTGGGCCGTGGGAGCAGATACAGGTGTAGTGGTAGATGAACCACCAAGGATGCAGCAGTCGCTGGTGGGTGGGAGCTCTAACTTCTCACTCTGTGTGCTTGTTGACTTCTCCAGCATTCCTGTCGGGGTGACACAATGTGCATGATCCTGGTGGGGTGAGGTGGCAAAAGGGGACTTGGGGTATGTCCTGTGGGCAAGGAGCCAAAGTGCTTAGCTGGAGCAGGAATTTAGGCATCTCAGAGAACCCTTGAGCTTGTGGGACCATGGCCACGTCAGCTAACTGAGATGTACTGGCTCAGCGCCTAAGTCGGCACAGGTTAACTAACTGTACCCTTGGGCTCCACTTCCATGGTCGAAATATGTAACTTGCTGGCCTGCGCCCCATGTTCCAGTGCAGATGGGGTCAATAGCGTCTGGGTGCAGGTGTGCACTTGCACTTCTCCAGATAGGGAACTGTTGGGGGCCCACAGGGATCGTGCTCTGTGGATTGGGCATAAGACCCAATTTAGAGGTTGTTGCGGACCTGAGCAGCTCCATAAATAGACAGAGGCTCACCAAAGGCGCCATGGCTCTGTGGGGAGGCCTCGGGCTGGCACGGCCTTTATAGCCACCTACATTATCACCTCAACTACCAGTCATTGCATAGTTTCAGAGGTTCGCTTCACTGCTACACTGGCCAATGACATGCCATGCTGGCCAATGGTATTGTTCATGCTGGCCAATGGAAGGCCATTGATTGCTCTCTGCCCCTCCCAATCACCATGGTCTCCTTGATTGATGTACTTTCCCATTTTCCATTTCCATTACCACTCTAGTACCCACTGGCCTTTCCATGGTGGGTTTCTCCTTATCCCATGAGGGTGGCCCTGACTCCCAGAGTCTCTCTCCATACAATCTCAGAACAAAGCAGGATCTCAGGGTCAGGGTATTCGTGAGCAAAAGCGCTGGCCAGTGAAGCACCGCAATGTGAACAAATCAAACTGAGGCCTGGGTCTGTTGACATGAGGGCACAAAGAAGAGTGGCGGTGAGGATTGAGGTGAACTATACAGGTTATGTGGCTCTTTCTGTAATTTTTCCAGATAGGGAATCAATGGACGGGCCCACAGGACTGTGTTCCCATAACTGCACATCTTTGCTCTGGTATGTGGTTCTTGCAGAGCTGACCAGCTCTAAACACAGATAGCACAGCTAAGGTGCTATGGCTCTGTGGGGTGGCCGGGACTGGCAGAGCCTTTATAGCTACCCTCAGCAACCAGTCTCTGTATAGTTCCTCAGTTCGTTACTGCAACACTGGCCATGGCATGCATCATGCTGGCCAATGGAAGGCCAGTTGATTGCCTCTCTGACCCCAACCAAGCGGCTCTCGCTGATCCTCACGCCCCCATCCCCATGGCCAAGCACGCTCTAGTACCAACAGGCCTGTCCATGATGGGTTTCTCCTCATCCCTGAGGGTGGCCTTGTCTCCTGGAGTCTTTCTCCATATACACCCAGGAACACAGCTGGTTCTCAGGGACATGGTACCACAGCAAATGTGCGCCGTGTCAGTAGGTTGCTGGCTTGGGCCGGGCCAGCCTCCGCTGGAGGAGACCACTCTCACCCGACACCTCCGAGTGTGTGGAAGGGGCCATCCTAGATATCTCCTCTGCTTTTTCCCCATCCCGGCCACCCAAAGGTCTCAGCCCACTGCTAGACCCTGTGCTGTCCTGCAGAGATTAGTCGTGATCTTCCTGCACTCTGTCCCTTGATGGATGTTACCAGTGTCTCTTGGCCAGTGAAGCACCGCAATGGTAACAAATCGGCCTGAGGCCTCGGTCTGCTGACTTGGAGGCACAAAGGAAGAGCGGCAGTCAAAAGCAAGCCACAGTCCCTAATGAAGTCGAGGCAGGGATGTTTGAACAAAACGATGAATCTGGTTTTATCCTCGCTGTTGAACCCAACTAAGAATTCCATTATATTTTATAACTTAGAGTGTTTATGGTTACTAGGATCCCTTTCAACTAGGCAGTAATTATTCAATCCAAAGGGAATCTAGTATATATCTCCTATGAATGCAGTCATTCTATATCTGTCATTTTCCTTCTGACTAATTTCACTCAGCATGAATTTCTCCATGTCAATCCATTTGCAGGTAAATTTCGCGCCTTTTCTTTCTGACAGCTGCATATTATCCCACCGTTTAGATGTACCACCACTTCTTTATGCAGTCTTCTGTTCTGGGGTACTTTGATTGTTTCTAGATTCTTGTTTCACTTGTATCACCTGTCTTCCCATTGTTCATCGATTTGTTTACGTAGGCACCATAACACAATTGGTTGTGTGCCAGTGTGGCCTAAGGGAATCTGCTCTCTAGGAACACGAGGAGGCTCCAAACCATTAAGGTCAAGGGAATGAGGTCTATATATGTTGGTTACAGGCATATCAAATACAACATGGTAGCTTGCCAGGCTCTTGGTGTGTGTGGTATACTCTTCAGTAGGCTCTAAGTTCAGAAATTTACTGAGAACCGTAATGGAGAGAGATCAGCTTTACTCTTGGGTGGTGATGACAAGTTGTGGAATCTGGGTGTTGAAGATGGCTGCCCTCCTGATGTGGGGTTCCTTAAGATAAAAAATATCTGGTTTGGGGCGGTGCAATAGTTCAAAGAGAAGGGTGTTTGCCTTATATGTGATTAATCCAGGTACCCCAGCATCCCATCTGGTCCCCTGAGCATCTCCAGCAGTAATTCCTGAGTGCAGAGCCAAGAGTAACTCCTGAGCATCACCAGATGTTGCTCAATAGGTATAAAATACAATTATAAAAATTCCTTGCTTTTGCAACAATTATTTATGACCCAAACCAATGACATTTGTAAAACATTTCCTTACATTATTCAATTTTCCTAAAGAATTTTTTTCTTTTTTTGAATGGGATGCCTTTGGCTCACATGTAATCAGTTCTTGTCATCAGTCTCATGGGCCGACCAGGGTTCAATACCGAAAGATCCCAAATAGTCTCCCTGAGCACGCCAGGTGTAATCCCTGAGTGCAGAGCGAGGAGTAACCCCCTGAGCATTGCCCGGTGTGTCCCCAAAAGGAAAAAAAAAGCCATCAGTTCCAGCGATCAAAATTACATTTGCTTTTTTTTTTTAAAAAATCTGCTTTTTAGTTGCCTCTTGCTGAGGTCAAAATATTAAGTGGTTTTGCTCTGGATGAATCAGAAGTAACTTTTATTGGCTCTTCATGGAGTCCTACAAAATTTTTAGTTGCTATGATTTATACATCGAACTTACAGGTGCTTTTTGATTTTAACTACTTAAATTTAACAAAATGTTTACTTGTAGGTGAGCTTAGTACTATTTTTAACACTATTCTATCTGAATTTATTAAAGTGGCATATGCAAACTACCAGCTGTTAGAATCAAATACTCTCTTCCCCTAAATCGGACAATAGTCAGTCCATGTCTCAGAGGCAAGAGTATCAAGAGACAGCTCAAGAAAA